>JBBMKA010022760.1:38735-61376 GCA_037833695.1 Sechiopsis laciniata | reverse complement strand
ATATATATATATATATATAGATATATATATTTTTTTTTTTTCGTCTACTGGAATTTTGTATCCCTTCTAACTTCTTGATGAAGGATGTTTGTCTATGTTATAGCGGTGGTATTGGGAATGATATTGGTTGTCTAAGCTTTGAACTCCTCTTAGTTCAACTGTATTTAGATTATCTCTTAAGGAATGTGAAACCAAGTTTGTGGTTTTATCTTCTTTGTTTCATTGCCTGCTTCCTTCCCTGTTTTCGTACGTACTTGGACATTAATTCACTTTGCTTTGCGTGTAATCAAAAACTGATTGGGAGATCTAGGACTTGTCTTTGTTTCCTTTTCAATTTGGAGTCCGAGCTGGCCTATCTTATGAAGCTCTTCGCAACTATCAAATTGTAACCACCATGGGTTGCCTAGTGGTCATAAGGATAATAAGAAACCAAAGCTTGTGGGTCCAATCCATGGTAGCCACCTACTTGAGAATTATTTTTTTACGGGATTTATCGACATCCAAATGTTTTCTAGCGGGTAAGCTGGCCTGGGCGCTTACGGATATAAAAAAAAAGTAAAACTATCAACTGGTATTGTCTATCTGACTGGATCCTTCACCAACTTGATTTCTACTTGGATTTTTTTTCCTTGTCTATTTATCTTTGCCAAACCTATACCTGATGCCTGATATTTGGTTGAACCTTTAGATTTCTCTCTTTACAGGGAAACTAGTTTTTCACTCAAGTGTCTATAGGTATCTGGGAATCTCTCAATTTTCAGATATAAATTCTGATATTAGTGATTTTCAGGATAAAAATGCATAATTCTACTCTAAATTTTATCCCCAAGGGGTGGCACAATGGTTGAAGACTTGGGTTTTGAGGGTATGCTCCCCTCAAGGTCTTGACATTACTCCTTCGATGTCTACGGTGCCTGGCATAGGGACGAGCGTGGTTACCTTGTTTCAAAAAAAAAAAAAAAATTTCTACTCTAGATTTTAATATCCTATGAGTTACTTGATAATTAAATGTTAGTAGGGTCAAATGGGTTTTCTTATGGGAATAGTCAAATACACACATGTCGGCCTAGACAATCACGGATATTAAAAAACCTATAGTAGGAGTTGTTCTAGTCATTTGTGTTTGATCTCTAGTCTTGGCCGACTTTGTTGGTTTCTCATCTAGTTAAAATTAGTTTTTGACCTATTTGTAGAGCCTCCATTTTGTTTTGGTTGCTCTTAGTCTTCATATTGCTTTAATTGGAAAGGAATGTCATTTTAAATGCCAAGAAAATGGTATTGAGAAATCCATCCAAAACCATGGTAGTTGCAAGTTTTTCAGTTGGCTTTAATAAGACGAGTTTATTCAAAGTATAAGTTTAGGCATAAACTTACTTGGGAAAGGTTTAAAGACTGAATGACATGCCACACTTCATCGACCTTTCTAGGCTCATCAAAGAACGGATAGACGAACAAGTCAATCCACACAAAAAAGTTTCAATAGAAAATCAGAACTTTTGGGTAAAATGACTGAATCACAAATAATTTGAAAAAAAATAGTTGGTGACAGTCCGACACATTTACATCCGAACACGTCCAATACACGACATTGTTTGTCCTTTTTTTTTTCATTTTTTTAAAAAATTTCGAACATAAGGTTGTTTATCTGATTCCATGTTTTCTTTTGATGCTCTTGATTCAATATGCATTTTGTAAACTTCCATTCATCAATGAAATGTTTTGTTTTCTATTAAAAAATAATGAAATTAACTGGCGAATTACATTTTCATTCACTTAAAATCAAATTAATAGTTAGTAAAAACTTAAGTGTTTTGGATGTGATATTTTAATATTATCGATCAAGGTCCCAGGTTTGAGACTCACCTATGACATTAACTTGTAGACACTTTCCGTGTCTCCATTTCTTTGATGTCTTCTGGTACCTGGCTTAGGGACGGTCGTGGTTACCTTGGGTATAGTGGAGAAAAACTTTGATTTTCCGATTTAAAAAAAATATATTAGTCCCTAAGGAGTGGCACAGTGGTCGAAGACTTGGACTTTAAAGGTATGTTTCCCTCAAGGTTTCAGGTTTGAGACTCACTTGTGACAATAATTTGTAGACACTTCCTGTGTCTCCATTCCTTCGATGTCTCTCGGTGCCTGGCCTAGAGACGGGTGTGGTTACCCTTGTTTCAAAAAAAAAAAAAAAATTATCAAATAAAAAAAAGTTCTACATTTTCAGAAATTAGAACGGCGCATCGCCTTGTCTGTGTTCGTGCTTCTTAGGTTGGTTTTTTTCTTATTGTTGCTATTATTATTAGGGTTGGCTCTTCAAAAATCAAAACCACTATGATTCCGTCAACTATTTGTTTGGTTGGGGTTTACTACATTACTGCTTTTCTTAAACATTATGCTGTTCTTTAATTAAGATGTTTGTAACCATAGACTTTCTTTTCATGATGCCGCTTGTTATGTGGACTTTGTTCTCTAACTATTTTAAGTATTCCCATGCTCTAAAGTTTTATAGTATTTTAAGTTTACGAAGTATTTAATTTTTACAGACAGACTGGGAAGGTGGTTTCTTTCCTCTTACACTTAACTTCAGTGAAGACTACCCAAGTAAGCCACCAAAGTGTAGATTTCCTCAGGGCTTCTTCCATCCTAATGTGTACCCATCAGGAACCGTCTGCCTGTCAATTCTCAATGAAGATAGCGTGAGTAGTAAATCAAAATAAACATATGGCTGTATGTTTATCAAGACATCACTTGACCTGTCCCTGAATTATTCCGTTTGTGTAGGGTTGGAGACCAGCCATAACAGTTAAACAAATTCTTGTTGGTATCCAGGATTTGCTGGATCAACCAAATGCTGCTGATCCCGCTCAGACAGAAGGGTATCATCTCTTCATCCAGGTACGCCAATCACTAAATGCATTTTTTCATTTGAATGTTGATCTGATCATGTGTGCTAGGCTGCTAGCTATAATTTTCTTCAATAGGGCAGTGGAAAGCTCAATCCTTGCCTGTGATGGTAGGGTAATTGTAATCGGTAGTGGTATATACTATGTTCGGTGATATGTAACTTGTGATGTCCAAGATTGCGAGTGGTAATGGCAATATTTAATTCATAATTTGGTGTGAAGGGGTGGGAATCAGAATTCTATGCTTTTAACCTGTTTATGTGCAGTCCTGTGATGTGTGCTGTTTTTGGATAAGAAACAATTTCATTGATTGGTGAAATTATAAAGAGCCATAAGACTAATACAAAAACCTCTCCAATTAGCAAGAAAGGTAGAATAAGAGCAATCAAGAAAAAGAGGACGTTTTATCCAAGATACAACTATATTGACAAGAGATTCAAAAAAAGAAGTGATGGGGAAGGATTTATCTTGGAATATCCTCCTATTGTGTAGTGTTCCAACAAAATCCACGAACAAAGCTTTCCCAAAGAATCTTTCTCCTCTTTTCGAATGGATACCTTCTAATAGTGTAAGCCAGCATGTTCAATGAATTCATAGTAAGGGCAGTACTCCATTTAAAGGCAGTCAAAATAAGATCCCAAAATTTTTCTAGCAAATGGACAATTGAGGAACGGATGCCCTTGAGATTCCAAGTCTCTTTTGCACACCACACACCTTGATCATGTCATGTTAGTTATCACTCTTATTCATAAAGTTTCACTTTCTCTTTCTTTTTTAGAGTTTTTATTCTTTCTAAAATTGATTTTTAATGATGGCCTTATTTTCATTGTCTTGTGGATTTACACTGTGTGAAAACTCTTTTCAAGAGAAAACATTTCATGTATTCTTTGTACTATTGTTTCTATAGCATAGTATAAGTATACAAAAGTTGTGTTTTTCTAGATTTGAATGTGAACCTTGAAAGAGAACTATAGTTTCTTTTCGAATTAGAAAATCAGAAGGGGCTTAATGGATGTCTTTCTGGTTTCCAACTTTCTTATGCCCCTCGGTGGATTTCAGTTTCATACCTGTAGGCTGTAGCTTTTGAGGTGTATAGTAACTCAGTTTCTTAATCAGATGTTATCAGATTACCACTTGATTATTCTGATTTTCTATTGTTAAATGGAAGTATTTATCATCATGCAGGATGCTGTTGAGTACAAGAGGAGGATTCGCCAACAATCCAAGCAGTATCCACCTCTGGTGTAAGCCAAATCTGGTTCCCATTAGACTTCTTGATACTATGATATTAGCAGCCAGTTGCCACTGATTGAATCAACATTTACAACTGACTCGTTTTATAGATCCGTTTGTATGTGGTGCACATTTCAATTGTCATAATCTCTGAAACTTTAGCGTTTCCCAAAAATGGACCAGCTTATGTTGATATTTATTGGTAAAAGCATGTCAAACATCCTGATGTTGCATTGTGTTCATATCATATTGTGAACTTGTTGTTTTCTGCTCTAAAATGTGTAAGAAAGAAGGGTTTATTCTTACCTCGTGGATCAACTTCTACATCCTTTTATATAGAATGTCATTTTTATGTAGGTCTTCTCTCAAAATATTGATTGAAAAAAATGTTTTAGATTATGGAGTATAACCTCATTGCCCAGGAGTGCTAATCTCTCATTAGATTTTTTTTTTTTTTGGGGTCCATGGGTGCAGTGGAAAATCGGCATAGAAGTCTTAGACAATTATAAATTTGACTTGGAATCATATTGAAGATTTTTGTTTATCATATTTTACTTGTTTTAGTTGATGTCCAGATTAAAAATGGCTTCTTGATGTTAGATAAATTTTGTTCCGTGGGTTAGGCGGACAAATTCTTGTAGTTCTAGATGGTTGCTAATTTCTTGATCATCTTTACCTACAATTAGTTAAAAGTTTGCCAATGAGAGCAGCTGAGCTCAAATGACAGGATGTATCTAAATGGCAGGACAGGAGTTATTGATTTCTCTTGTTTTCTGAATAACCAACCAGACAAGTTAGTTATATAGTTCGATATTCAACTAAAAAAGTTAGTTATAGTTCTCCTCAGATGACGAAGCTTGTATGTATCCTTGCTACAATTGTGGCTAATTGTAAGTGCTCTTGATAGAAAAGACTTAATTCTATATAATTTTATCAGAGGGTGATACTCCTTGGGCTCTGTTAATAATGTTGATTGGTTGCTTGTTGAGTGGTGATTGGCGTTTTTTTCTTTTTCTTTTTTAAAATTGAGAAATTAGAGTTTCACTCCACTATACTCGGGTAACCACGTTTGTCTGTAGGCTAGACATTGAGAGGCATCGAAAGAATGAAGACATAAGAGGTGTCTACAAGTTAATGTCACAGGTGAATTTCAAACTTGAAATATTGAGAGGAGTACACCTTCAAAGTTCAAACCTTCGACCACCGTGCTACTCCTTGGGGACAAATGGTGATTGGTGTTTACCAATGACGAATGAGTCTATATGTTTTGTTTGGATTGAGTTTTGATTGAGTTTCGAGAACTCAGTACGTACTTTCTCTCAATCAAATGTGACTTTTTTTACAAATCTTTACTGATTGTTTACTTTTTATGATTTTAGAATTGAGGAGGCTCGAGTCGACCGTTGCTGGCATTGCTAATTGACTTATTCATGAGCAGGCAACTTAGGTCACAAGTCCTCTCATTTTGACGTAGTCTTCTAGTTCTTGTCTTGAATTGATACCCATTACAAAAAAAAAAAAAAACATAACAAAAGAAATAAACCCATAAAAAGGCTTGGAAGTATTTTTTAAAGTTCAATTTTCCAAAATCAAATCGTTATTAAGCAGATTTGAAATTTGAAGCAACATTGCTACATACAAAAAGATATCATCAAAATCAAGCCATTTTACACCGCATATGCACATTATTTAAGAATCTATACACCACATTGACAAATTAAAAGGCGAAGAACACAGACTACTTCTCTTCATGATTTTACTTGGTTTTTCACTTGTCTTCAAGTTCTCAGTTCCCAAATTCTTGACTCACTCAATATTGAAATAACCATCCAAAATATTTGCAGCAGTAGAATTTTCAACTATTTCCTTCATAACTAATCTACTTTTTTTAAAACTGTAAAGCCAGCTGCCTCTTATATATGTAAATCAATTATTACAAAACAACATTGAGATAAAACCAAGAAGAAAGGCCATTTGAGAACACTTTTCTTACTATTTTTTTTATAGAAATTTTATTTTGGAAACAGCATATCCCAAAAGATTCTTTTGCTTCACTTCAGCTATTTTGGAGGTGAAATTATATATAAAGGGGTAGCTTCTTCTGTATGACTGTAAATTAAAGAAGATGACTAATAATGAAGAGAAAAAGCAACAAGATTCTTCTGATATTGATTTGGCATTCCACAAGCTTCTTAGCTATGGAGATTCTTTGGATTGGGTTTTAATGGCTTTGGGAACTCTTGGTTCTGTTGTCCATGGCATGGCTCAGCCTATTGGCTATTTTTTGCTTGGCAAAGCACTCGATGCATTTGGAAATAATATTAATGATATTGGTGCCATGGTTGATGCCCTTTATAAGGTATGGTGTGTTCATGTATACTCATGGAAACTTGTGTTACTCTCTATTTAGTTTCTAAATTTTAAAATGTCTATCAAATTTTTGTTTTGTGTGTCTAATATGAAAAAAAATCATTAATTATTCATGCATGTTTAATATGTTTATGATGAACCACCTTGAAGTAGCCTAGTCGTCAAGAGAGTTTTGAAAAGTTAATAGGTGGTGAGTTCAATCCATGGTGGTCATCTACTCAGATATTAATTTTTTTACGGATTTCCTTGACATCCAAATGTTGTAAGGTAGGACAATATGTCCCGTGACATTAGTCGAGGTGCACGCAAACTGGCCCAAACTGTCATAGATTTTTTTTAAAAAATGTTTGGGATGGTTTCAAACTTTCAAGTTACTTTTTAGTATTTAGCTACAAGTTAATATAATGGGGCATTGAAAACTCCATAGCTAACTGTATGCGCTGGAAGTTTGGTGGACACAAGAATAAAATAAACCCAAAATACAAAGTTTGTATACTACTCATTTTTTAAACTCACAACAAACACAACCCCTTATTCATAAGCTGCTTGATGAAAATTTTAAACTCCATCATAATTTTTGGGGCATTTGGGTCACTGATTTAGAATCTAAATTCTCCAAGATCTAAGGCCGTAATCAAATTCTCTCCCCGATTATGGTATTTGGTTAGCTAGAATCCTATTTTTGTAATAAAAAATGTGAGTTAGAATCCTACTCCAAAATGCTTTGTAGAACTCATGGTTGTAGTCTTTCAAATCCCCGTCTGGATTATAACTAACCAAACATTAGGTTGGAACTCAAACTCAATCCAACCCAAATTCATTACAACCAAGCATTCCATATATATTAGTACCATGAAATGAATTCACCCATCATATTTATGCGTAGACAATTAAGCTACTTCAAGATAGGTGATTGTTCAATTAAATACTAAATATATTAGTATTTATTATCTAAACTAAGAAAGTGAGCATGACTTGGCGACATATCATCTAAATCAATCGGTCAATGTTCAAATCATCTTCATCTTGTAAACTACACATGATTTATTAAAGAAAATTTTCTTCGAAAAAATAAAAATAAATAAATGAACTCTAGTTTCAATTTGGTTTTCCAACAATGGTAAGAAGTATTTTTATAAAATACTTATTAGAAAAGTTTTTCATTTAGACTTTAATAGCTTAAAAAAACAACTCTTTGAGCTTGTAAGCACTCAAAAAGATCTAGCTTAAAAAGATCTTCCAAACTTCCACAAAACCTTTTTATTTTGTGATTTTTCTAAAATAAAGTAATGATCTTTCAGAACCTTCTCAAGTTGCTAAAAAATCCCTTTTGAGTTATTCAATAAAACCCTTTAAGATTTCTACCAAACTTAATAATGGATCATTTCTTATACTCATTTAGAAAATTTGGATTTTGTGTTTGGGCAGGTGGTTCCATTTGTATGGTATATGGCCATTGCCACTTTTCCAGCAGGAATACTTGGTAAAATTCCCTCTCTTCCTAAAACATTTGAATAAATTAGACCAATGAAAGTACATTATACCTCCATTTTTTTCTCTATAGAAATTGGGTGTTGGATGTATTCAAGTGAGAGACAAACAGCTCGTCTAAGACTAGCCTTTCTGCAATCAGTGCTGAGCCAAGAAATTGGTGCTTTTGACACAGATCTCCCTACTTCCAAAATAATCACTGGAATGAGTAGCCACATGAGCATTATACAAGACGCCATTGGAGAAAAGGTAACTAACTTGTTAGTATGAATAAGAGATTACAGGTTTGAATGCAAGGAGCAGAGCTTCACCTTGGATGACCCTGTAACTAAGAGGTTACAGGTTCGAATCTCCCAATCCTAAGTTGTTTTAACATGATATCAAAACAGGAGATTTGTGATCGAATCCATATGAGAATTTTGTAACCCTTTTGAGTTTAGTAGTGATTTAACAGGATTTTTGTTGATTACCTCATGGATGTAGTTGGGGCATTTCTTGTCAAGTGTGGCAACTTTCTTGAGTGGGGTTGTGATTGCAATCATAAGCTGTTGGGAAGTGTCATTGCTCACTTTGTTGGTTGCTCCATTGGTTCTAGCAATTGGAGCTACTTATACCAAGAGGATGGCTGTTATTTCCTCTCTCAAAATGGTTTACCAATCCCAAGCTACTTCCTTGGTTCAACAGGTAAAAACATGTCAATTGAAAATGTGTGCTATTTAGTTCATAACATAGAGCCACAATTCAAAATTAAAGGACATAACTATAGTTAAGAAACTACATAGACTCATCCAAAACGACTAAAAAACTTTATCGAAAAAACCAATGAGACAATTTGTAAACTAAGTTATTGTTTGAATGCATAGAACAAACATGTTAACTGATATGCATAGAGCAGTCAATATCTCAAATCAGAGCAGTGTATGCGTTTGTGGGAGAGAAAGGGTGCATGAAGGCGTTTGCCGAGCAGTGCGAGAAACTGGTTGTGGTGAGCAAGCAAGAGGCCTTGGTGAAGGGAGTGGGCTTAGGAATATTTCAAACTGTGACATTCTGCTCTTGGAGTCTCATTGTATGGGTTGGAGCCGTTGTCGTAACAGCGGGAAAAGCGAGTGGAGGTGACATTTTAGCTGCTGTTATGAGCATTCTATTTGGAGCAATGTAATGTGATCAACACTAAACTACTTGAGATAAACAATATCAACTTACTAAAAATCTTACTCTTTGTTGTTTTTGTTGGTTGCAGCTCAATGACTTATGCTGCACCAGATATGCAAGTATTCAATCAGGCAAAGGCTGCAGGTAAGGAAGTTTTTGAAGTTATTGAAAGGAAGCCACCAGCAATTGACAGTTCAAAAGAGAAGACATTAGAACATATTGAAGGCAACATTGACATACGAGAAGTCCACTTTGCTTACCCGTCTCGTCCTCGGAAACTCATCCTTCAAGGCTTCTCTTTGTCCATTCCAGCAGGGCACACTGTTGCCTTAGTCGGTAGCAGCGGCTGCGGAAAGAGTACTGTCATCTCGCTTGCCAACAGATTCTACGAGCCTCTTCAGGGTATGCCCCCACCAGCCCTTTCCCTTTTCTTCTCTTTCTTATTATTCAAATGCCAATCTGATAGGTTTGGGGCCTTAAAAGAATTAGGAATATGTCCTCGAGGGGTGGCGCATTTGGTCGAAGTCTCGGACTTCGAGAGTATGCTCCCTAGAAGTCCCAGGTTAGAGACTTCTTGTGACATTAATTTGTCGACACCTTCAACTGTGTCTCCAGTCCTCTGATTATGTTGCAGCTTAGGGACGAGTCAGTGGTGCTTTCAAGTTTAGAGGAGCAAAGCTCCTAGTTCTCTCGTTATAAAAGAAAAAAAAAAAAGTTCAAAATATTGCAGGGGTATATAGGAAATTAGTTAAGAGTTAGGTTATTTGTGTTATAAATAAGAGGAAATGAGTAGTGAATTGATATCCAATTATTGAGCAGAATCATCTGGGCTCAAGTCTCTAAAGAGGGGAGGTTCCAAATTCCTATCAAAACTTGGCTTATCTTGTAGTTATTTATCTTCTGATATCAATATAGATCTGGATCTTATCACAATTTCAAAACGGTTTTCTTCAGGAGACATTTTCATCGATCATCAGAACATCAAGGATTTGAATCTCAAATTCCTAAGGAATAACATAGGAACAGTTTCACAGGAACCTGCACTTTTTGGTGGGACCATCAAGGATAATATCAAAATGGGAAAAATAGATTCAAATGATCAACAGATAGTAAATGCTGCAGTGTTGGCTAATGCACACTCTTTTATATCTGACCTTCCACAGCAATACTTAACAGAGGTAAGGCTGTGGGCCAAAATAGTTTTCCTAACCTGCAAATGCCATTTCCTGCCAGACTAAAACATTTTTTAGCTTCAATTTGGAAAATAGTAACATTTTATATGGGTGAAAACAGAAGGCTTTTAGAAGTAAACTTTAAAGAAAACTAAGAGTGACTTTAAAATATATGTTCTTTAGGTAAGAAGCATGTTGGGAATACACAGACAACATCATACCAATATCGAGATTCCTCGAGGGTTGGTTGTCCCTTAACAAAACCGATAGGAAATGGAAACATTTTTATTGATAAAATGAAAGTGTTACATAAGATAGAGTTAGATTGTGAGTTTTTTTACCATGAGATAATAAAGACAAGACTGTAACTCTAAGCTGAACATCCAACTTAAAATCCTAAGAGGGGAGGGCTTGTACATCTGAGCGATTATCTTATGAATCAGCTATACATTTAGGAGATATTCACCAATACCAAAGAATTTCCAATGGATCTGGCCAGAGGGAAGGGAGGAGACAATGACAAATCCCTTGTCGGCGTCAAGTGGAGAAATGTGTGGAAACACCACAAAACCGAGCGTTCATCGAGAAAAATGAAATAATTATAAGGGCATACAAAATGCAAATCTGCAAAAAAAAAAAAAGTCATAAACTAGCTAGGAGAACGGTTTCCAATCCAAACAAACTACATTGAGCTGATAATTAAAAAGAATTGCACAAGTTAAGAGTGCCTTTAACACATTTGTTTCTTCTAAGATTTCTTTTTGATAATAATATGTTTCTTCTAAGATGGTGTTCAGCAAAGTGAATAATAAGTACGTGGGTAAAAAAAGTTCAGGTTGGACAAGGAGGAACTCAACTGTCAGGAGGTCAAAAGCAAAGAATAGCTATAGCAAGAGCCATTCTCAAGAATCCACAAATTCTCTTACTGGATGAGGCCACAAGTGCATTAGATTCAGAGTCTGAGAGGTTGGTTCAAGATGCCCTTGAAAAGGCTATAGTTGGGAGGACAGTCATTTTGATTGCACATAGAATGTCAACAATTGTTGGTGCAGACATGATTGCTATAGTAGAAAATGGAAGAGTTTCAGAGACAGGAACACACCAAAGCTTGTTGGAAACAAGTAAATTCTATAGCAGCTTATTCAACATGCATAATATCAAACCAGTTCACGACTTGAGGTTTGTTCTTCATACTAAAACCATCCTCACTTGGACAGAAAACTTAGGCACCGTTCGATAATTATTTGATTTTTTGTTTTTGGTTTTTGAAATTTAAGCCTATAACTACTACTTCAACATATGGTTTTCATTAGTTTGATGTTTACATTTTACTTACATTTTTTAAAACCGAACCAAAATTTGAAATCTAAAAAAAATAGCTTCAAAATACTTGTTTTGGTTATAGATTTTGGTTAGGATTCACATACTTTCTTAAGAGAAGAAGAAATCATATTTACAGAATTTGAGTAAATATTGTATAAATTTCAAAAACCAAAAATAAAAAACTAAGGCCCCGTTTGATAACCATTTTGTTTTTAGTTTTTTGTTTTTGAAGTTTAAGCCTACAACAACCATATTATCATATGTTTTCTCTTACTTGGATACCTACATCTTACCTATATTTTTAGAAACCAAACCAAAATTTGGAAACAAAAAAAGTAGCTTCCAAAAAGTTGTTTTTGTTTTTAAAATTTGGTTAGCATTCACATACTTTCTTAAAGAAAGATGGATACATTGTAGAAAAAATGGAATACATGATAGGAAATTTGAGTGAAAATAAGCTTAAATTTCAAAAACCAAAAACAAAAAGCCAAATGGTTATCAAACGGGGCCTTAAACGGTTATGAAACAGGACCTTTAACTAACTAGTGTGAATCGTTTATTAATGGACAGCAATTCAAATACATTGTCAGAACCAAGGAGTTTCCATCAGGAAACTACATCTTGTGACTTTGATGAGGACAACAAATCTGAGCCTAAGAATTCAAAAGTGGATTCTTTGAGCCAACAAGAGAAAAAGAGATCAAAAGAAATATTCTTTAGAATATGGTTTGACTTGAGTAAAATAGAGATTATGAAGACTGTTTTTGGATCTTGTGCAGCAGCTTTGTCGGGCATCTCAAAGCCTGTCTTTGGATTCTTTATAATAACAATTGGGGTAGCCTACTATCACCAAAATGCAAAGCACAAAGTTGGATTATACTCCCTCATCTTTTCTCTGGTGGGATTCCTATCGCTTTTTACGCACACCTTGCAACACTATTTCTTCGGAGTAATCGGAGAGAAGGCAATGAAAAATCTCAGAGAAGCTCTCTATTCAGGTACAACTTAAGAACACTTGTGTTAGGATATCATGAAGTTGTAAGTAACTTATAAAATTTTCTAGACTAATTGAATTCTATTTGTTAGCTGATATAATTAAATTTACCTCAATCCATCAAATTAGGCTTTTGGATTGATTGGTGGTTTAACATAATTCAACATTATTGATGAACTTTTTCAGCTGTACTACACAATGAAGTAGCTTGGTTTGACAGACCTGAAAACAATGTTGGTTCACTTACATCACAAATAATGAACACCACCTCCATGATAAAAACCATAATAGCCGATCGAATGTCGGTTATTGTACAATGCATCTCCTCCATTCTAATTGCCACCACTGTGAGTTTGATTATCAACTGGAGAATGGCTCTGGTTGCTTGGGCTGTAATGCCTTTCCACTTCATTGGTGGCTTAATACAAGCCAAGTCTGCCAAAGGATTTTCAGGAGATTCCGCTGCTGCTCATTGCGAACTAGTTTCATTAGCCTCCGAGTCCGCAGCCAACATTAGAACAATTGCATCTTTCTGCCATGAAGATGAAATAATGAAAAGAGCAAGAATGTCATTAGAAGAACCAAAGAGAAAAAGCAAGAAAGAAAGCATTAAATATGGTGTCATTCATGGCATCTCCCTTTGCTTATGGAACATTGCACATGCCATTGCTTTGTGGTACACAACAATTTTGGTTCACAAAAGACAAGCCTCCTTTGAAGATGGCATAAGAACATACCAAATTTTCTCCCTCACAGTACCCTCAATCACTGAACTATGGACATTAATTCCGACCGTCATCTCAGCCATTGGCATACTAACTCCAGCATTCCACACACTCGACCGAAAAACTCTTATTGAACCAGAAACACCAGAAAGTTCAAAAACAGAGAAAATCGAAGGGAGAATCGATTTTCGAAGAGTAAAATTTAGCTATCCATCAAGACCAGAAGTCACTGTTCTAACCAACTTCACCTTACAAATCAAAGCAGGATCAAGGGTAGCTCTTATTGGACCAAGTGGTGCTGGAAAGTCCTCAGTTTTGGCACTTCTACTCAGATTCTATGATCCTCAAGAAGGAAATATCCTTATTGATGGGAAAGACATAAAAGATTACAACTTGAGAATATTGAGAACACACATAGGGCTTGTACAACAGGAACCTGTTCTCTTTAGCTCATCAATCAGATACAATATCTGCTATGGAAGTGAACAGGTATCTGAAACTGAACTATTAGAGGTATCAAAAGAAGCTAACATACATGAATTTGTAAGCACTTTACCAGATGGATATGATACACTTGTTGGAGAAAAGGGTTGCCAAATTTCAGGAGGACAAAAGCAGAGAATAGCAATTGCTAGAACACTTTTAAAGAAGCCATCAATTTTGCTACTAGATGAACCAACAAGTGCATTAGATGCTGAATCAGAAAGAACTTTGGTTAGTGCTTTAGAGTCAATAAACAAGAATAATGGCTTCAAAAGTACTCAGATTACAGTTGCTCACAGGCTCTCTACAGTGACAAATTCAGATGTTATTGTAGTCATGGATAGAGGTGAAGTTGTGGAGATGGGTTCACATACTGCCCTGTTGACAGCTCCTGGTGGAGTGTATTCAAAACTTTTCAAGATTCAAAGCCTAGCTGATGATTAATATCTTAAATCATTACATGTAGGATAAAAGTGTAATATCCTTATGCATAAAACAGTTATCATAATTATATTGTTGAAGAATTTTCTTACTATAATCAGGTGAATCTGATAATGAGTTCTTACAAATGGGAGGTTTTTGAGTTTAAATACTCATCATTGAACTGTGTCTCAGAGAACATAGAGATATTCATTTAACAAATCTCTACAATAATTTTTCCAACTGCAAAAAGGCTGAGGGATAACCATCATGAAGTGGCTCAATTGGTCAATGAGGGTTTTGAGGTGCTTAAGGTGATGGGTTCAACCCATGGTAGGTACCTACCTAGGAATTAATTTCGTACGAGTTTCCTTGACATCCAAATGTTGTAGGGTCAGATGGTATGTCCTGTGACATGAGTCGAGATGCGCGCAAGCTGGCCTAGACAGTCACGGATATAAAATAATAATAATAATAATAATAATAATAATAATAATAAGGCTGAGGGATAAGAGTTTCACTTTATCGATTATTATTATGTTTTTATATAAAGAAAACTGTAACTTTTATTAAGAATAACTATGTAAAGAACTTCCAAGCATCCATATACAAGCAACAACAAAGAAATTGAGACATGCAAGGCATACACATAATCAAACCACCTAGTCCACTTGGTCTATTTTTTTTTTTTAAGAAACGAAAATATTTTCATTGATAATATGAAAATATTATAGAGAGATTAGAGGGCCAGGTTTTGTGCCTTGTTTACAATGAAATAAAAAGGAAAAAAAAGTAGTAGCTCTCGGGTCAACTTTGATCCAAAGAGGGAACTGTTTGAGCATTTGTGGGATTTATCTCATGAATCAGCTGCACATCTGTTAGATGAACTCGTACACTGAGAAACTCCATTGGAACTGGCCATAGAAAAGGGGAGAGAGAGATATTATCCCAATTCGGCCCCAAATGATGAAATGTGTAGAGATGACCCACGACTCATCACCAATCAGATCGGGAAGAGTAGGGCAGGTCACTCAAGCAAAAGAACGAGCACTGCTCTCTGCTCGCTTCTGTTGCTGATCTCATAAATGTAATTTCAGCTCTAGGTCTCATTTCTTCCTTAGCCTCAAGAGTAAACCTGAGAAAGAAAGGCTAGAAAATATACTCTCTAATTGGTTAAAATAACAGAAATAGATGAACAATTACAGAATTTCTTGATTATCCTACTACAAACAAGAATCATAAAGGGAACAAATTAATAGTGTATAATCAAAGAATCAACTGGAATCTAAATACGACTAACAACTAAGAACCAAGACATTGGAATAATTTCATTTTCATAAGTAGAAGAAACAGCCATTTGTTGATTGGGCAAACTCAAAGTCCTTATTAAGTTGCTCTAGTTTATTGTCACCTTCTTACTCCTCAAAGTGACTATCTTGGCATGCCTGCAACGACATTAAGAATGATTATGGAGAGGATGAGAATTAGGAGACGAATATGAGTGAGAATGATTATCACAAAAGAATGATTATCTGTGTTTGGAGCGAAGAGAATAATTGTATAAGAACCGTTACTTGTGTTTAGGATGAAGAGAATAATAATGGAAAAAATAAAATTGTGGGTAAAGAATGAAAAGTAAATTACGAGAAGAATGAAAATAAGTTATGAGAGAACAAAAAATGGTTACGGAAAGAATACAAAATTGTTATGAGAAATGAGAATATGGAGAGAATGATTGATCTCTGCGACCCAAACATGAGTAAGAGGATCATTCTCCTCATAACTATTCTCATTCTCTTTCCCCCAACACTCCTAAAGTGTTCTGATAAAGATAACAACTCAATCCATAACTTCACATTGATATGATATTGTCCACTTTGAGCATAATCTTCGTAACTTTGTTTTTTGCTTCATTCAAAAGCTCTCATACCAATAGAGATGGTTGAAATCACTTATATCCCAACATGTTCTCCCTCAGTCGCCTAGTAAACACTAGCCACAGAACTTTTTAAAATCCAAAGGTGAGAAATAAATTTATACAACGATCAAAGACTCATCAACACTGTCAAAAGGAGCAGAACTCCAATGACATCATGTACGATCTAGTAACCAAGAAGTTACAGGTTCCAGAACCCTACCTCTAAATGTTGTTGAATTGAAAAAATTACAAAAATCATTTGTAAAGTTAGACTGATTAAATTGAAATTACACACTGAAATTATAGACATCAAGTTGAGACTAAATTTGAGCTCAAAGATATAAACTAAATTTTATGAATTTTGTACCCGAATGTGAAAAAAATGCTATGACAGTCCAAAAAGTACTACAGCTTCCCAAACCGTGAGCTGCTCTTCAAAGGGAATCTAGGTAAATCTTACTTTATGGTTATTTTTCTCCATTTTCTCAGCAAAAGACCTGCCATCTCTCTTGAATGTTCGGATGAAATTTGAACTCGAACAGAGATTCGAACCTGTCTCATAGTTTCTAGGTTATACAAGATATTGTTAACCACCACTCCTGAAGAACCGCTTGTTTGTATTTGATAGTAAACAACCACTCTTAACCAAGCATTAAATTCTTTATCAAACTCTACATTAAACTCCCTATCAAACTTATCATTCAACCACTACTAACACCAATTCTCAAACGAGTGGTTAATTACCCAACCACTACTAACACCAATCTCTCCACGAGTAGTTAATTACTCCAACCATTATTAATATCAATCTCCCTATCATTAACTCTTTCGCTCCTCTTCAATACAGTCTTTTCTACCAAAAACAAACTCACCAAACTCTACTTTTATTAGTCTTCCTTTCCTTACTCACTTGGCCCAACTTTTTAAGCATGACTTGATGATTAGATTACTGTATCTATGCTATAAATTTAAAAAACTAAAAAAAAATAACGATTTTATAGTTATTTAGTAATGGGCTTAATCTAGTTTCTAAAGTAGTTGAAGTTCAAAATTACGTCCCGTCTTTATGGAGCAGTCTCGTTAGCAAAGGCTTGAAATCTCAAGATAAGGATGACAACCCTACCCTAAGTTCTAAATTGATATGATATTGCCTACTTTGAGTATACACCTCATGACTTTTCTTTTGGTTTCATCCAAAAGGTCTCATACGAATGGAGATGGTTGATATCACTTATATACCCATGATCTTCCTCTTATCTAACAAATGTGGGACAACCTCCCCTTGAATAAGTACCAAGGCTCCTTCTAGACGACATTCAAACCAACTCCACTTCTCATGAGAGTATACCGCTGGTCAATTTGTCTAACTCATAACCAGATCAAATCAAACCAAACAACAAGTCTAGTAAAGCTATCACAAATTTTCATCTCTAGGCTCCAAATGTTTGGGGCATGGCTCTGATATCAATTAATAAGGATGACAACCCTATCCTAAACTCCACATTGGTATGATATTGTCCACCTTAGCATACACCCCCATGACTTTGCTTTTGGTTTCACCCAAAAAGCTTCATACCAATGGAGATGATTGTTATCACTTATATACCCATGATCTTCCCCTTATCTAACCCAATATAGGAAAATTTTGTTAGCATTCCAACATCTCCAAAATAGACTCTCTTAGAGGTTTCGGGTTAGAAACTTACGAGTGAACTTAATTATAAAATTTCTTATTGTCCATCAAGTTCGGATTGTAGTTGTCCCTAAGTATGTAGTAAGATGAAACTTTGATTTTCAATTCTCAAAAAACAAACAATTTGGATTGGAAAAGGCGTGAAAAACGTGTTAACATGGAATACTTTTTTTTTTTCTTACTTTGTTTCTTTTCAAATTGTTATAGCTTTGTCGAGGTATCTAAGTTATTAGAACTCAAATTCTTTCAAGCATATAAATCCAATGAAGAACCACGTGGATCATGCTTTGGTTGATAATGTAGTTGTTTGATATGGTAAATGCCGATTTTTGAGATCGAACTCGTGACCGTAGAATTGAATTAAATTACAACCAATCAATCATACCAACACGCTACCAACCATTTCAATATTTCTGTGAGTTCTTAATATTCAACAAAAGTGCTTCTTTCCCTATCAAAATCCACTAAATTATGTTTATATTTACCATGGTTGTTTAATTATAAAATCTATTCTCTTCACTCTACAATAATAGATAATTAAAATTCCAAATATATCATAATATATCAATTCATAATATTTTAAAAACTAAATCTGAAAAGATGATAGCTAGCCTAGGAGACTTATTGAGTTAGGTAGCACTACGTAATGGAGCATTAGTTTATTTGTTTAATTATTTTAGAAGCAATATATCTAAAAAGAAAGAGATTGAAAATAAAATTTGGCCTAATATATTTGGTTTCTCAGGAATCTAAAGTGAAGAACTGGATTGGTTCAGAGATGAAAGAAGTTCTCTTGGCAATTATTATTGAGAAGAAGAAGAAATTATATTTCTAAATAGAAAGTTATGAGAAGAGTACAATATGTCGAGATTAATAGTAAATGATAAAGAAGACTTAGCGAGTAAAGACTACCAACTAAACTATTGATACTTTTTTTTTAGTTATACAACGAGATTCGAACCCGTAACTTTTGGTCATTAAATATACAGTGATGCTGCTGCTTTATTGCTCTTACTGACAACTAAACTATTGAGACTAAAACTCTACACAACTGAGACAACCATAGAAGGAAATGTTATAAGAGAAAAACTTTCTTAGAAGCCTAAATAAAATATATGTGACGCCATTTGGTGCTACGCAAATAATTTTTTTAAAAGTAATTTTTTTTTTTATAAAAAATTTTGTGCAAAACCAAATGGTTTAGGGGTGCCATATATGTCTCATGTATGCTTCTCTGCACATTAATGTGTAGAAATATTTAAGTCGAAAGAGAAAAACATCCGTGTATATTCATGTGTAGGAGACCCTATATATGACATATCGTCTGATCCTACAATATTTGAATATCAAGAAAATCCATAGGAAATTAATTTCTAGGTATATGACAACCATGGATTAAACTCATCACCTCTTAGTTTCTTAAAATTCCCTTGACCACTAGGCCACTCCATAATAGTTGAGTATAGCTCAACTATTAGAAACTAAGAGATATGTGGTTTAAGTCCTCCGACCTCTATTTATTTAAAAAAAGTATTCTTTCCATCTTTCTATAAATAGTGACAGCATTCATATGGTTATGACTTACCATTCTATATCATTGATTTCCTCTCAAATATCCAAATCTAAATACAAAAACTCATTCTTTCCAATAAAAATGTCATCAATTACTTCTACAGCTCATGATCTAGTGTTTAAAGTAGAAAGAAGTGAACCAGAACTAGTGATTCCAGCAAAGGCAACACCACATGAGTTTAAGCAACTTTCAGATATGGATGCTCAAGAAAATTGCAGATTTCTTATTCCAATGATACAATTCTATGAACATGATCCAAACATGGAAGGGAAAGACCCAGTAAAAGTCATAAAAGAAGCTGTTGCCAAAACTTTGGTGTTTTATTACCCTTTGGCAGGCAGATTGAGAGAATGTTTTGGTAAGAAATTGTTTGTAGAATGTACTGGTGAAGGAATCTTGTTCATTGAGGCAAATGCAAATGTGACTTTACAACACTTTGAAGATGCTCTTCAACCCCCAAAATTCTTATGCATAGATGAGCTTCTTCTGCTTGATATTCCAAACTCTGATGGGTTTCTAAATTCTCCATTATTGCTAATACAGGTTTTGAGCTTGATTGGTTTCCTCTCAAAAGATAATAATCATAAGAAATTTATTGCATAAAACATGTCTTAAAGTAAAAATTGTATAAACCACTTCTAAATTATGGTGTTTCTAGCCATTAACTTCTTGAAGTACTTTCAATTTGATCAATTACTTATTTGAAAATTTAATAAATATTGCAATTAATCACAAGTTAAATTGGAGAAAATCTTGGTGAGGATCCCTATTTCAAAAAGTGAGGAGATCTCTAAGCATTATATAAGTTAGATGAATTATGTCCCTAACCATCAATTAATTTTGAGATGGAGGTTCACCTATTTAATATAGTATTACAGTCCATTAAAATCAAGCAGGTATTCGGTTCAATAAAATAAAATTGAAATTCGATTCAAGATTTAGTTTTAAGAGAGTAAATTAGTGATAATTGCTTTTTGAAATTTTTGAAATTTTGTTTTTCATTTAATGTTGAGAGGTTGTTCTTGACCTCATGCAGAAAAAAAGCTCGCAAATTCTCTAAGAGTTCTACATCTCTTGCAGAAGTGATAACATAGTGGTTGTCACCGCCGAACACCCCAAATGGCTATTTAGAAAAATTAGCTAGAGAAATAACAACGGTAAATCGAGACACTGGTCTTTCGATCAATGTCTTGATTGGGGATTAATTACAACATTTATCAAACAGTGGCTTAAATTATGATGAAACTAATACTAGTTTTTTGACTTAATTTAATTGGGTAGGTAACACGCTTGAATTGCGGTGGTTTCATCTTTGCTATTTGTTTCAATCATATGATTAGTGATGGCTCTGGTATTGCTCAATTTCTTATGGCCAATGGAGCCATTGCTCCATCTATACTTCCAATATGGCAAAGGTCACTCTTACTTGCAAAGGATCCTCAGCTGAGAAAGCCGATGGCACCATGTCGTTCGACGACATGACTCATCGCTCCTTCTTTTTCAGCCCAACTGAGCTATCCGCACTCCGCATAACCCTGCCCGCATACCTTGCTCATTGCACCACATTCGAGCTGCTCGCATCCTGCATTTGGCTCCTCCGCACCTTAGCCTTTCGACTCGGTACACACGAGGAATTGAGCTTCTTTTGCGTGATGAATTTGCTCACCAAGCTCGGGTTTTTACCATCAGGGTATTATGGGAATGCAGTTGCTTTCTCCAAAGCACTCACCACTGCTAGTGAGCTTTTAGGAAATCCATTGAGTTATGGAGTAGAGCTAGTTATGAAGGCCAAGGCTAACATAACAGAGGAGTTTGTTAAATCATTGGAAGATTTGATGGGGATTAAATGTCCACCCTTTGATAATTCAACAAGGTTCTTTACTATCTCCAATTTGACAAGACTTGGGTTTGATGAGGTGGATTATGGATGGGGAAAACCAACTTATGGTGGTCTTGGATTGGGAGGGAGTAGAATGATTGGTTTGTCTTTATGCTATTTCATACCATTCAAGAATAAAAATGGAGAAAAGGGAGAATTGGTTCCTCTTTGCTTGCCTACTCCATCTATGAAGAGATTTGTGGCTGGACTTGATGAATTGTTGGAGATGAAATAGCTAGCTGATGAAGTTCAAGACCAAACTACCCATTATATATCTACTCTATCATAATGAGAAATAGGTTGAATATATAATCATGATGCATGTTTGTGGCAATTTCTCAATTGCATAATATACTTGTATTTTAAAACCTTTGGTACCCTCTTTTCTGTTTTGAATAAATGATATGCTCTAGTTTTTGGAAAAATATCACACCTAAAGTTTTATGAAATTATTATTACTTTCAATTTTACACCAAATTAACTTAAATGATTTATATCTCAAGTTTAGTGGGAACAAGTTCATAATTTTGATTTTGTCTGTTGATGACATATTAATAAGCTAGTTAATGATCTAGGTCTACTACGTGAAACTAAGAATCATCTCTCAACAAACTTTGAAATGAAAGATATGGGTAAGGTTTCCTATGTGATAGACATGGAAATATTCTGTGATAGATCACAAAGACTTATAGAATTGTTTCAAGATTTTTTGGTATGATAAATTGTTTCTCTAGTTCTGTTCCATTGCATAAAGGAAACAAACTTGTTCTTGAGCAGACTCCTATGAAATGAGAATAAATGGTCAAATATTCTTATGCATCTCTTGTGGAGAGTTTGATGTATTCATAGGTATGTACAAAGGTTTAATATTAGACCTGTAGTTGGTGTATTGGATAAATTTCAAAATAACCCAAGAATTGCTCCTTAGAAAGCTGCTAAGAAAGTGTTGGGATACCTATAAGGCATAAGAAATTATAATTTAGATTGGTTATATAGAAAATTCAAGTCATCTACTATTGACTGGTTATTTAGACTAAGATATTGCTGGATGTTCAGACATCAGGGTTTGCACTCTTGGCTATGTGTATCTCTTATGTGGATAGGCAATATCATGGAAAAACAAAAAATTTGAGTTGTTTTTTCGGATTCATTATGATGGTTGAATATGTGGCATGTTATGAGACTTCAATTTAGGAAACATGGCTCCGTAATTTTGTCTCACAGTTTGGTGCTTTAAGTTTTATCTATAAGTCATTAACTATCTATTACGACAATGAATTGGCTGCAACCTTTTTCTCCAAACACAATAAACTTA
>JBBMKA010022760.1:13723-37319 GCA_037833695.1 Sechiopsis laciniata | reverse complement strand
ATTTGCAATGGAAATATCATCCAAGAATAATGATTTTGTGTTTGAAGTAAAAAGATGTGAACCAGAATTACTTGGTCCAGCAAAACCAACACCTCATGAATTTAAGCAACTTTCTGACATTGATGACCAAAAAAGCTTAAGATTTCATGTTCCATTGATACAATTGTATCCACATAATCCAAACATGGATAAGAAAGATCCAGTGAAGGTAATTAAAGAGGCAGTTGCAAAGACATTGGTGTTTTATTACCCTTTTGCAGGTAGACTTAGAGAATTAGGATCCACTAAGAAGTTGTTTGTTGAATGTACAAGTGAAGGAATCTTGTTTGTTGAAGCAAATGCAAATGTGACTTTACAACACTTTGAAGATCATGCTCTTCAACCCCCTATATTTCCATGCATGGATGAACTTTTGTATGATGATCCAATCTTTGATGACATTCTTAATTCTCCATTATTGCTCATTCAGGTATAGCCTTGATTTGTTTGCTACAAAATAATTGGCTAAACTATCTTTTTAGTCTCTATATATGTTTTCAAAATGAAACACTTTTACTCATAGATGACCAATCTGAATTGAACTCATCATTAAGACCCTTCATGATCACTAGGGTGGTTACTTAATAGAATGTTGTAAGAATGATAACTAAATTAATTTTGAATTACAATATATTGATCAAGTTGTTATTTAGTCTTCACATTGAATTTCAATTTTAAATTGAAAGTAAAAAAGTAAATTCAAAATACACGCAAAAAATAAAATGCGGGAGTATTGAAATGTGGGGTAAAAATGCGATTTTAAAATATAGATACCAAATAGAAATTGTATTCAAAACCTATAGGGTTAAAAATTCCTTTTATAATCATGCTAACAAGGGCTTAAATTATTAGAAAATGTTGAGATGTCTTAAACTATATTGAGTTACGATTACTTAATTGAGGGTCTTTCTATCCAGTCAGCAAACAGAGATTTCGTATCGAACATTTTTATGAATTTTGGATCATATGAGAGTACACAATAAATATAAACTCTGTTAAAATTTCAATCCTATTTGACAAAACATTTCTAGATTTCTTTAATAAAACGGTTTATCTCCTCTATTCGTAGTTAGTGAGGCTGTGTTTTGTATCGCATTTTTCTTTATTTTCTTGATTGTTATTATGATTATTTATGCTTTATTTGAATTGGGTACGTAGGTGACACGCCTGAATTGCGGTGGATTTATATTTGCTATTCGTTTCAATCATATGATTAGTGATGGCTCTGGTATTGTCCAATTTCTTATGGCCATAGCTGAAATAGCCAATGGAGCCATTGCTCCATCTATACTTCCAATATGGCAAAGGTCACTCTTACTTGCAAAGGATCCTCAGCCTCAGAGACTCACATATGAGCAAGCCGATGGCACCATGTCGTTCGACAACATGACTCATCGCTCCTTCTTTTTCAGCCCAACTGAGCTATCTGCAATCCGCAAAACCCTGCCCACATACCTTGCTCATTGCACCACCTTCGAGCTGCTCTCGGCCTGCATTTGGCGCCTCCGCTCCCTAGCCTTTCGACTCGATCCACACGAGGAGTTGAGCTTCTTTTGCGTCATGAATTTGCGAACCAAGCTCGGGTTTTTACCATCAGGGTATTATGGGAATGCAGTTGCTTTCTCCAAAGCACTCACCACTGCTGGTGAGCTTTGTGGAAATCCATTGAGTTATGGTGTAGAGCTAGTTATGAAGGCCAAGGCTAACATAACAGAGGAGTTTGTTAAATCATTGGGAGATTTGATGGGGATTAAATGTCCACCCTTTGATAATTTAACAAGGTTCTTTACTATCACCAATTTGACAAGACTTGGGTTTGATGAGGTGGATTATGGATGGGGAAAACCAACTTATGGTGGTCTTGGATTTGGAGGGGCTAGAATGATTGCTATGTCTTTATGCTTTTTTATACCATTCAAGAACAAAAAGGGAGAAAAGGGACTACTTGTTCCTCTTTGCTTGCCTACTCCATCTATGGAAAGATTTGTTGTTGGACTTGATGAATTGTTGGACATGGATAAAGAGAGCACTAGTGACATTTTGTAAGACCTCGTAACTAAGACGAATTCTTCCATTCTTAAAATTAAAAATTTTAAATAAAAATGTGTCTTTTCTTGTTTACCATATGGACAAAACTATTAAAGCTAACACCAAAATTTCTAATAAAAATATAATTGTCTTTTCATGGTTCATTATAGCAGTGCCTTGTCTAAGAATTGTGATACATAAGCGAAACTTGAGATGAGAAAATTGCACATCAACTAAACAACCTATAAGTAGCCATTAAAGAGTATTATGAAGGAGTTTTTTAGAAGGTCGTTTCAATTATAATTAAGAGGTTTTTGAGGTAAGGAGAATAAGAATGATTATGAAAAAATGAAAATTAGGAGGAGAATGATTATCAAAAAATTTAATTATATGTATTTAGGTGAAAAGAATGATATGGAAAGAATCATTACTTGTGTTTTAGTTGAAGAGAATAAAGCAATGAATATAGGCAGGAAAGGGAGCATAGCATAGACGAGAAGAAAAAGTAGTTATTGAGGAAATGAAAAAATGTTATGAAAATAATGATTCGTGGTAACTCAAATATAGATAATCATCATTCTTCACGGTCTCCTCATTTGACCTTTTTACCCCAAACATTCCCTAAATGAGTATAGTTGTTTTATAATATGGGCTATCTATCTTTGGCTAATGCTTCTATTCACTTGCCTAATATCCATGCTCTATTAGAGCTATGGAATTTATGGACACACTTATACTTTAAAATAGTCTAGATTCCCCAAATACTTCACCAAATCATAAATAATATTTCGAGGTAGAAGATTTTGAACTTTAACCTCTTGATTAGTAAATCCTCCTTTATGACATTTCTTTTTTTTTTTTTACAAATCAGTCTTTCATAAGAAAATGAAAAATATATAGTTGTCAAAGAAATATTTCTTTTAAATGAAAAAAAAAAAAAAGAAGTGTATTTTCCCAAAAGTTTGCCACTCCAAGCCGGACCCAATATCTTTTCCAGCCAATAGCATGTCAGTTTCCCATATCTCCCGATGCTCAAACATTTTCCTCTCAATTTTTTTTTTAATCACATTATCTTTCATTTTTCCAACATTCTTGCATTCCCATTTTCTATATATATCTTTCCATTAAATTTTGTTTTAACCCACCATAATTTCCATCAAACTCCCTAAAAAAATCTTTGGTATTCATCAACTCATCAACATCAAACCATTCTGCCATTTTCATCCTTGAAATTCATCGACCCTTTCTCTTTGGCATTGTCTTCCTCCATTTTTTCCATTTCAGGTACTTTTTGAAGCTCGCTTCCATGTTTCATTCACTAATTTGTTGTTGGTTTCTGCAATTTCTCGAAATCTGTTTCTGGGTTCTGCGGTTTTTCCTGTTTCCATGTTTCATTCAATCGTTGAGTCGTAGTTACTGAGATTTGGGTTAAAATTTTGTCGAAGAATTCAATCCAAGCTTGTTTTTATCGAACGATTTTGCCAAGTGGGTCATGTTGTTCTTGTTGAGTATGTTTTATTAGACTGTTCGTTGATTTCAGTTGGGAATTTAATACTCTTTTCTATTCTGTTTGATGAATTTAGTGCTGTTTTTTAGGTAACTTTTTGAAGTCACTGATTCATTGTTGCTGGTGAAGTAAATAGAATTGAAGTTTGAATTGGTGTAATTGGTTTTGTGTTGGACGTGTGATGATAAGAGTTTTGTGCACAAGGAGATAAGCCATATGATGGCAACAGCTGCAATCATTGGGCTTGGTGCATCGAAGAGAATGTTGAATTCTTCATCCTATTATTTTGATTTCAACGAAAAGGTTTTATATGCCAATGATTTCAGGCTGGGACAAAGCCCAGTTGCTCCCACAAAGAGTGTGGTAATAGTGACGAGTTCAGCTAACTTTTCTCCGAGCTATCCGCTGTCGAATCGCCACTCGCAAGGCATCAAAGCTGTTAAGGAACATGTAGATACTCCTCCCTCTTCTACAACTGCAGGGCCATGGCTTCAAAACATCATCTGGGAAGATGAAGAAACTGATATCAAATGTACTGTGCAGCCTCTTCTTTTGCTGCAAAAGTCCATGCTGGAGAAGCAATGGAATCTATCTTCTGAACAAACTGCGTCGACCGATGTGCCTAGAGGAAAAATGGAGAATAAAGTACCTGTCACTTGTTCTGGTGTGTCTGCACGACAAAGGAGAGTGAGTTTTAAGAGGAAAATACAGAGCAACCATGCTTTTAATGCAAGACCTAAAATTAGTAAACAGCTAAGACCTACCATCAGTCCTGAGCTTCTCCATAATCGCTTGAAGGGCTATGTGAAAGGCTTAGTAAATGAAGAGCTACTTTCTCATGCCGAAGTTGTACGTCTTTCGAAGAAAATTAAAGTCGGTCTCGCAATGGAGGAGCGTAAAACCAGGTGACCACATGCTCTTCTAGTTCAAAATCACATAGATTACTTAAGTTATTATTTATGTTTACACTTGAGAAGTAGTAGTTAGTATGCTTCTTGGCTAACAAGAGCTTAGGCATAGCTTAACTAGAATAGTGTGCCTAAGCAAAAAGTCATAGGTTTGAATTCTTTCTCCGTTGTTAACCTAAGTATGATTCCTGCCTGCCCTTTTCTTTCCACGTTAATATTTCTTCTTAATCCTAATAACTTGACTGGTGTGAAAGGAACCTATCACAAGTTTATGCTATTCCATTACTCCATTGCCAAAACTGATGTCTCTACTAATGATATCATGAAGTTCATATTGTACTTTTTTTCTCCCTAACATCTATAATGACTCCCAGACTGAAGGAAAGACTAGGATGTGAGCCCTCTGAAGACCAGCTGGCAATATCGCTTAAGATTTCTCGTGTTGAATTACGGTCAAGAGAAATAGAATGTTCATTGGCTAGAGAGAAGCTAGCGATGAGTAATGTTCGTTTGGTAATGTCTATTGCACAAAGATATAATCACATGGGGGCTGAAATGGTTGACTTAGTTCAGGTGAAGAGCTTACACGACAGTCCATATAGCAAACTTTACACCTTATTAGCTTTTCCCTAATTGAAGAGTTTGTTTGTGTTTAATGTAGGGTGGCTTGATTGGACTTCTCCGTGGGATTGAGAAGTTTGATTCCTCAAAGGGGTTTAAAATCTCAACCTATGTTTATTGGTGGATACGTCAGGTGAGGATATAAACTCTTCGAAACAAATTGATACCCTGTTACCAGACAGCATCAGCCATCATCATTTGCACATTTTCTACTATTGCATATAAATTTACGAGATTTTCCAACCCAAACCGATGACAGATTCTCTTTTTAATGAAAATCCCAAGTTTCTGTTACTGTTTACTTGTTTGCAAGAAGATGAAATGAAAGACACTCTTCTCCTGTAGAACAGTAAAAGAAAATGAAACAAACTCACTTCGTATCATGAACATTTGGAGAGGGAAGATACTAAATAAGAGACCTTATGAAATGTGCTCTATTTGAAAAGGAAAGTGGATATTTTAGGTTAAATTATTTAATGTGAGCACATGAACTTCATGAGTGTATATTGTGTAGCAGTAAGCACTGACAGAAAATGTTTTCCTCCATGCACAGGGTGTTTCAAGAGCTTTAGTTGAGAATTCAAGAACGCTGAGATTGCCAACTCATTTGCACGAAAGATTAGGATTGATTCGCAAAGCCAAAGTTAGACTGCAAGAGAAAGGAATCACTCCCTCACTTGATGTAAGTGGATAACTGCCATAACAACATTACAACAAAATATTGTTAAACTTGAATACCATTAAAAAGCAAGTTCAACTGCAAATTGAGATAAGTTTTGTGATTGCTTTAATACTTGTTTATCACAGAGGATTGCAGAATCTCTCAACATGTCCGAAAAGAAAGTGAAGAATGCCACTCAGGTAAGACAAACTTCTCGTTACCGATTATTCACTCTGCTCTTTCCTTATGAGTATCTGTTTTTCATTTTCCTTGTCAAGCCGACATCTCATCTCTTTTAGGTAACCAGCAAGGTGTTCTCGCTCGACCGACAAGCATTCCCTTCATTGAATGGTCTTCCTGGCAAAACTCATCATAGTGTAAGCCTTGACTAGCAACTCTGTTTCTGCAAACTTTACATGTTCTTCAGAACTTCGTTCAGCACTTCTCTGAGTTTTTGTTAACATTTTCTTTCTGCAGTATATTGCAGATAACCACCTAGAGAACAACCCGTGGCATGGAACAGACACATGGATTCTGAAGGTAAAATGATTGGTCACCAAGTCTAAGAATGAAAAACCACACCATTTTCATCAGTATAAGATGAACAGACACTGTTTGTTTGCTTATCTAGTTGAATAGCCGATTACAACACGCTAAAAAAACAAAAAAAAATGCAGGCTGAAGTTAACAAACTCATAAGCATGACACTTGGGGACCGAGAACGAGATATCATACGCCTTTACCACGGTCTGGATAACGAATGCCTGACATGGGAGGAAATAAGCAAACGGTAAGTGAAAGGAACTTATCTGAGCAAAATGCAAATACTATTCTAAGTTGGCTGACAAAATGCTCTATTTGCTCTGAATTTTTCAGCATAGGGTTGTCCAGAGAAAGGGTAAGGCAGGTTGGACTGGTGGCATTGGAGAAACTAAAGAAGACAGCCAAGACAAGGAAGATGGAAGCCATGTTGATTAAACATTGATTTGTTAAAAAGAATGTAATTACAAGTCATACATTGTCGAGACTGTCGATTGTCTACTGTATATATACAGAAAGGTATACTGTGTTATACACCATTGTGATTTTAATCAGAAATAGTGAAAACAGATATAATAAGAAAAGTTTCTGGATCTAGATTTACATCAGTTGCCTGAGGAAGTTATTTGTTGATTGGTTTTTGAACTCTGAGTCACGTAACCATCTACTAAATGTAAATCGGAACAAATAATTTTATGAAATTCGGTTTCAAGCCAAGTTGAACAATATTACATCATCTATCCAAAAAAAGCTATCCACTCAACAATTAGAGAAACTCAGCAGTAAAATAATATTATTTACAACCTAAACGTTCAAGTTTGTGTCTATTTGGTCCCTTAACATTGAAAAGTGTATAATAGGTCATAATCTTTCAATTTTCTGTCTAATAAATTGTCTAAATGAGTTCTTAATTTTTCATTTTTTGTATCTAATAAGTCTATAAATTTAAAAGAAAATGATAGACAAGTCGAAAACGTATCAAACACAAAATTAGGGGGTGAGTGGATTTTGGAGTTGGGGGAAGGAGGAAAGGAAGAGAAAGTAGAGTGATTTGGAAGGATGAAATATTTGTTTGAAAATTGCTGTTTTGGAAAGGAAATGTTAGAAATTTTTTTTTGGAGATTTGTGTTTTGCAAAGAAGATGTTGGAAAAAAAAATTTGGGGATTGGTGTTAAGAGAGAAGATTTTTATTTTATATTAATTTTTTATTGTAATGAGGTTTGATTTAAGGTTTGATAGGATTAAATAGGTTTGATGGGATGTGAGGAAGAGTTGGGAGAGGTTGTGATGTATTAAAAAAAAACAAGTGGTTGATAATTCCTCCTCTCTTCTACTCTCCCAACCTCTAAATCCAATCAAGAGTTTTATGGACCAATTGGAATTTAGTGCTTTATCTATTAGAGACTTGATGAAGTTCAAGAACCTATTTTTCACCAAATTAAAAGTTCAGCGACCTACTAAAAATTCTAAATTTCATGAACCAAATAGACACAAATTTGAAAGTTCAAAGATCAAACATTTTTTGGCCAATTTACTGCATTCCAACTAATCTCAACGGTAAGCTGTCTAACCTTATAACATTTGGTTGGTAGAAAACAATCTTACGTAGATAGCCACTATAGATGAAACTAATTTTCACTTATTTATTCAAGAACTTAAGTTTAAAATAACTATGACATAGAGCTTGCCTTAGGGTGGGGGATTCAATCCTCAAATTTTGAATAACAAAATAAATCCACAAGGGAATACTTTGTTTATCTTTTCTTGGATAAGAATATATATCCCAAAATACTTTGTTTATCAGTGTCTCAATATTACAGAAGTAAATCACTTTGATGTCTAAGTTTTCCCTGTAAGGGTGTATAGTTCTCTCAACTCCATCAGTCCCCACAGAACCACTTTTGTTCAACATAAAATGGACAGAAACTTATCCTCATTTTCTTCAAGAAGTTGATCAAAGTTTTAGAGATTGTTTACGAACCAATTCCATTTACAGTCACAAATGCATTAACAATTCTATTTTGCATTGAAAAATCTAACAGCCACGTATCCGCTCATTAAACTCAATCTTTTCCTCTAATGTATGACCTATGTTTCTATTTAACACATGTTCATTATTCACATGCATATCCAAATCAAAACCATATTCAATCAAATAATCATCCAGTATTGTTAAGACATGAAAATTTTATCCATACCCGTAGATGGTGACAGAAGACATCATAGAAGTTTACTAGCAAAACTAGAAATTTGGATTAATTGATGATAAGATAGTAATTTACATGAAAAAAGAATTTTCTGATCATATCTAATGATGAAAAAAGACTTGCCCACCAAATGGCTGAGAAATTAAAGACATGCTAACCTTACAGTTTCTTCCTTAGTACAAACAGTCTACATAATCTAAACACTGCTTCATGCTGCTTCAACATGGGAGATTCTTCAAAAAGTAATGTCATGCTTACATCTACCGTCTCTTTGCTGTAGAACTATTGTGCATGTCCAGCAACCTTTCAAGAGATACTAAAGACCATGATTCGTCTGTTTGGGCATACACTTTTTGATTTAGAGCGTCCACTATTACGCTTATATTTCCAAAGCCATAAATCTGGTGCCCATTGTGCATCCTTCCAGGTTTAGGCTTAAAGAGTAAACCGTGCTGTTGGGCATGAGTCTCAAGTACTTCTTTCAGAGTCATCTCAAGTGTACCACCCATACCATCCAAATGAGAGGCATTACCCAAGACAGCTGCACCTTGTTGTTTAGCTTGCGCAGCCGCTTTCTGCAGAGCTTCAAACTGCCGTTGCTCGAGAATCCGGAGGTAAGAAATATTTTCTTTCAAACCTGGCTGAACCACCTCCATCCCTTCAACGGCTTGATTCATCATATCCAGGCCACAACTAAGCTGGTACCGGATACTCTCATTAGCCAGAAGCTCCTTTGGGAAGAGTTCTTTCCAGCCCATGTACCACTTCGTAACCTCCTCGAAATTTGGATTTGAACATAACCAGTGATACAAAACCTCTAACCACTGGCTGAAGAAAAATTTCTCCATTATATCAACCATGATGTGGATAGGTATGGCAGAAGCCCAATTAGTGACCCAGTAAAACTGATCAAGTTTCTGATTTCCTGGATTTACTTGGAATTCTTGCAAGACAAGCTGCAGTTTAGGTACTATAAATCGACGCATAAGCTGCTCCCAACTAGCAGAATCAAATACAGCTTTCCAAGGTGACAAAATAGTATAGGCAGAAGCATCACTTGGGTGCCAAGCACCAAGATTATAACTCAACTTCGTGCGTATGACCTGATACATACCTTCCAGCTTATGCCCTAACAATGGCAGCCATGGATGTACCCACACGTGGATAGGAACAGGATCTCGCTGAGGTTCCCACAATTCTACTGCACTTGCCAGTTTAGGCATGACAACATTGTCCAATATGGTGTGAAGGACTGAATGAGGCAGCAATTTTTCCCAAGACTCTAAGAATCGAAGCATTGGTTCAGGATCCCTAGCCTGCCAAGTATTTATGCCAGAAATTCTTACTGCCGGTAGGACAACTTCTGAAACCAGGTGAGTATAAGGTGATGTTGCATCCCAGATGTCAATACAATCTTCATCTTCAAGCAGAGTCTTCCACAACGATATCACTTCTAACCCGTGCAAAGGATTTTGAAGGGGATCCCAGCCCTGAAATACTCTAATGAACAAAGGTAGAGCAAACGAACATGCAATGCAAGCCAAGTTACATAACTTGTAGTCGTCACCAAATTTTCGCCGCAAGCCACTGAAGCACTTGGCAAGTCCATCTAATGTCAAAGTTCCAGCAGAATTATCTTCTCCGATTCGTTCTACCATGTTCATAATTTCTTGCATATTATCCAACTGCTTCTTCTGACGAGCCAGCTCAATCTCAAACTTCTCCTTCTCTTCCTGTAAGCTGAGAGCAGTTTCCTTCGCATTTCTCAAATCCCTATCGATTTTTTGAATATCCAACTCAGCCAAGTCTACAATCAACCTCACATTATGCTGAAGCTCTGGCATAGGGATGTTATTCTCTCTAGCTTTCTCTTCAGCATTCAAGTTCTCTAAATTCGTCAACACCCGTACCTGAGGGCCACGCATATCAAATACCTTTTGAACAACCTCCAACGCCTGGTCCTGTTTGCTAGCCAGTAATTCCTCAGCTGTTAAATATGCTTCTTTCTTCCTCTTAGACCTTACTTGCTTCGACCATAGCCTATCCTTCGCCTTGGTGGTTGGTTGGGCCAATGTCTTCTCCTCTAGTTCGTGCAAAACCGGTACCTTGGACGCCTCTTTGAAGTCATTAAAACCCATACCCATATTCTTAGGCCTCAGTTTAGCTTCAATTGGAGCTACAATCCCTTGTTTGTTTTTGCCAAGCCCACCTCCTTTGTATCCCATTTTTTCAAGTAGCTTCAAACCAATGCCCTTGGTATGCTTCTCGAACCCTCCAACATTCCCAATGTCAGAATCTTTTCTACTCCCAGCTACAACTTGAGTTTTCTTCTCTATCTGAGATCTCACTCTTTCCCTCTCCCTCCTTTCAGCTCCCTCCTTAATCTTCCTACCAAACGCAGTGGGCAAAAATAAGGAATCCCCATCTTCATTTCCATCAACATAAGAACCATTCTCCTTAACCCCATAAACATTCCTATCCAAACTCGACGAATTAAACCCCAAACCCGAACCAGAAGTACCAAAACCCGAGCCAAGGCCAGGCCGGTCATCGTCCTCGCCCACATCCTCCTCATTATCACCATCCTTGGCAATCTTATCAATCTCCTGGTTGGGCATGACGGTGCCGGTGGATACAAAATTGACAGGCTTGGTGAGGTCAGGCTTTCGAGACAAATTGCAATCCTTGCGGCGCTTACGAGACGAATATCCATCGCCATCGGAATCCAAATCCGACCCGGATGCAAAAACTCCATAGAGAACGTCGTCTTTGGTTTGGGACCTCTTCTCTTTGCGCTTTCTGTAATAAAACTCGCCGCCAATCCACTGGCCGTCGTCGTAATCATTCTCCATACCAAACCTCTCCATCTCCTGATAATCATCCATCTTTGTTTCTGTTCTTCTCAAATAAACACAAATTATACGCTAATTCCAGAAACTATAAGAAATTGGAGAAGCCCTGGATTTCTAATTTCACCTAGGGTAACAGATTATGGCGGCTTTGGAATAAAAAATTTTAAAAAATAAAAAAAAAACGTGGAGTGGGGATCAAGTTTGAAATTGAAACCCTAGGATGATTAGAATGGAAGACTGATAATAAAATTTAATGAGAAGAAACCCTACTTCAGTGTTCTTCTTCTCTTCTTCTTCCCTTCCAAAATTTTTCGAAATTCTTTTTCCTTCGTCGGAAAATCGTTCCGCCGACTTCAGCCGTGGCCGGTTCCTATTTGCCGGTTTTGTTAAATTTGCATTCTGAAATAAATTGTACTTACTTTTTTCCCCACCAATAACACGGAGGTGTACTTTTAGGGGATATTTGTATTATTTAGTTTTAATATTCATTAATTCTCGTTCGAAAATCTATATCCAAATCAATTTTTGTTAATTTCTCTTCATTTTTATTTTTAAAAATAATTCTCATTTATAATTATTTATTTTTAATCATTCATTTATAACTATTCAATTATTTCTAACCACTTAATTTAAATCATTTGTTTCAGATCAATCAAAATCTTTTATTTTTAATCATTTATTTTTTAATTACTAAAAATAATTACTTATTTTAAATCTACATTCAAACAAGATATGACTCTAACTGCTCTACACAAAAACTACATTCAAACGAGTTTTTGACACAACTCTCAATTTTTAACTACTCAATATAACTCATTAACCTAAATCCTACATAAATATGTAAAACAAACACCCCCTTATGGGCGTTTGGGGAGGGGGGAAGAGAAGTAATTTGAAGTTGTAAACTCGTTTCACGTTTGAATATTAGTGTTTTAAGAGATATATCGAATGAGTTGGTGATACATTGATTATTTTCATTGTTCGATTTTGAAAATTGATATTGTTCAAACAATGTTAGAACTTGTCATATGGCATTGCTTGATCATGATACAGATCAAAATTACTGACTAGTCCTTTCGACTATATTTCCTTTTTAGTTGCTCTGATTTTGATTAAATAGCTTTCTAATTGACACCTACAGATCGATGAACTCTTTTATTGGTGAAAATGTCTACTTAACGTCTAAGTGTAATAGTTCTAAAGTCATATAATTATTAATGATAATAATAATATAAATAAAGAAATAAATAGTGTTTCTTTGAATGCATTGAAATGAAAAAAAATACCCTTATAACTTAAAAAGATTTTTTTTTTTTTGTCAAAATATTATTTTGGTTCTTCAATTTTGAGATTTATTCATTTTAGTCCCTTGAATTTCAAATGTTTCATTTTGGCGTCTAAATTATCATGAAGTTAAAAAAAAAAATGGCTCTTTTAATTAAATGAATTTTTTCGCTCCTTAATTATTTTAATTCTATTTCATCTTTCTTTTTTTTTTTTTTTTTCTAAAAGTTTTATCTCTCTCCTCCCTTTTCCTTTTTTTTTTTCTCTTTAATTCTCTTCCTTTTTCATCTTGATTTCATGGTAGACTATATATTTCGAAGAAACAAAGTGACAAATCAAAGTATGAAAATGATTATTTAGGAAAATAGTTACCCTCGATTTCACAATATAGTTTTTCATGTTAAACAATTTGATAAGATTTATTGAAAAAAAAAAAAGAAAAAAAAAGGTGGATCGAAGAAGGTAAAACTTCTAAAAAGGGAAAGATGGAAAAGAAATAAAATAATTTAGGAGTAAATTAACATTTGTTAAATTTGTTGATAGTCTAAAAACCAAATTTAAACATTTCAAAATCGATAGAGTAAAATTGAACATGTAAAAATAAAAAAATGGAACGATTAAAAGTGGAAGAACCAAAATGTAATTTTCACTTTTAATTCAACGGCCAAGGGCAAATGCATGTGATGATCTTTGTTGAATTTGAGCACTCAACTTGGATCTTGTGTCAAATCTGTCACTCCTTTCCTTTCCCCTACTTTCTTTTCAAGCAAGAACGTGAAACGAAATGCTGATCGTCCCTAAATATCTCACAAAACGACCCTCCTACCAAGAACATCATCTTTGTCTTATTAATCCTGATTCTTTCCACGCGTCACCTCCCATTTCTCTTAAATCTGTAGCTGACCCAATTCACCAATCAACTTATTTTTGCTCTTTCCCTATTTCTCGACTGATTTATCTGTGATTCCCACTTCCAATTTGCCAATCATCAGCTTCAGCGAATCGATTGCAGTTCGGTCTGTCAGAAATCGGAGCTTAGAGCGATGGTGACAATGGCGTTTAAGCCCCCATTGGCTTCAAATGGGGCAAGAGCTTCTTTACCGCGACACCCACTTGTGTTCTCATCGGCTTCGGCTCCTTCGAGCCCAAATCCGCAGAGATGGTTTTGTTTGAAGCAGGTTCTGCCATACAGTTCGCGGTTAACCTTGCCTCGCCGCCGTCTTCCTCCGGTTGCCGCCTTGGACTCCGATGTCCCTCAGTCACATCACCAGGTTTCTTTTCTTTGTTCAATGTTTTTTAGTTGATTAAGCATTTATTGTGGCTACTCCGTGTACTGTTTTGCCTTGATTTTGATGATTTCTGTTCTTTCTATCCGACTTGATCAATGGGCATTTCAACTTGTTTGCCATCATCACATTTGCTTTAATGTTGGATGTGAATTTAGTATGTACGGTGATAACCGGCCAATCGTAGCCCCCGGCTCAAGTTGGGGTACTACCCCTACTAGGTTGCTTGTTTTTCCTTTAATAGGCTCCACTAAATCCGAGGGTCTCATACCACATCCCAAGGTCCTGACCCAAATACTTAAAGGGTAAGCTCTTCCTAGCAGTCTCGAACCTGAGATGTCTGAGGAAGCATACCTCAAAGGTCCTATGCCCCGACCAGGGCTGTCCCTTGGAGCTGTATCATGTTATGAATAAACTAAACAGAAATAAATAAATAAAATGCAAGACAAAACACAATGATTTATGGTTCACAAACTTTGTGTTAACTACGTCTATAGAGGAAAGAAATGGTAGTTTATATAGTGTACCCTCATAAAATTTTAACTCAAGTTACAATATATGGCCAATAATGCTTTAAAAGCCTAATACGAAAATATAAACCCAATTGCAAATACAGCTCGGTGACCAGGCAGCGAGACCGTTGACCAAGTAATCTTTGGAAAACTTAGTTTACGACATTTCAACATGGCATTTGTTTCTATTGAAATGATTTGGAAGAAGAAATATTAATCTCTGAAAATTTTCTAGGGAATGGTCGTTCGTGTATTGGATTTCTGATTTTTTGGAGCAAATACACTACTTGCTGTTTTCCTTTGTCTGTTATCTATTGAGTTATGTTGCTTGATAATTGGAAGAACAAGATTTCAGGCTTCTTGCTGTTGAGTTATGTGTGGCTTGCAATTTTCAAATGCTACATTCATTTATCATCATGGTCATGAACTTCGATAGCAACATAAAATAATGCCTTGCAATCTTGGGCTTTATATCTGACACTGATTGTGATCAAGTTTTGGAATGACCAACGGCATGTACTGACGTTTTCTCTTTTTAAATTGTGAAAGGGATCTGAGACCTTAAGGGACAGCAAGAGGTTTGAGGATTGGAGTTCTCTAACAGCAAAGTTCTCTGGAGCAGCAAACATCCCTTTTATGTTGCTACAGTTGCCTCAGATTATACTTAACGCTCGAAACCTTTTAGCTGGAAACAGAACCGCACTTTTGGCAGTTCCATGGCTGGTAAAAAGTACTTGCATTCAAAATTTAAGTTGTTTAGAGAGAAAAGACATTGCCAATACAATTTTGAGTTATGTGCATTAATGTTTAGTGTTTTCAGGATAATTTGAATGATCTTCTTTCACTTCCTTATACATTTCTAGTTCATAAAGTGCTGAGGCATTGAACCTCAAGGACTTAGTTTACACATGTAGGGGATGTTAACTGGTTTACTTGGGAACCTGGCACTGCTATCGTACTTCGCAAAGAAGAGGGAGAAGGAGGCAATGGTGATTCAAACATTAGGAGTATTTACAACATATATAGTTTTTTCCCAGCTTGCAATTGCGGGGGCCATGCCCCTGCCTTACTTTGCAGCCACGTCCGCTGTTGTGGCTTCTGGTCTTGTCATAAACTTTATGAACTACTTTAATATTCTTCCTGTACAAATCTTGAAATTTTGGGAAGACTTCATCACTGTCGGTGGATTTTCTGTTCTTCCCCAGGTAATTTCTTTCTCGGGCTTGCTTCATTTAAGAAATGATACACTTGCAAGAGTAAAATTTGTCTCAAAAGTGATGGAATTTTGGTTGTTCAATTTTTTCTTGCAGGTTATGTGGTCTACATTTGTTCCGTTCATACCAAATAGTATCCTGCCTGGAGTATCAGCTTTTGTTGCAGCTCTGCTAGCAGTTGCTTTGGTAGACTTTTCTTACCCATATTTTTTTTCCCTTGCATATGCTAATCCATTCAATGAAATATGTCCCACAAAATCTTAAGGGTTTCTCTTTTCTCTTCTATTCTTTTTTTTTTCAACGATAAACTCTTATTCCTTCATTTGGATGTTCCAAGGAATTACAGAAGGCATTTTTAATGGGCCATGATAGAAGTGAGATATTACTACTAAAAACAAGGAGAATTTACAAGAGGGCGCAATATAGGTCAAATGTTTTTTTTTTTTTTTAAATCTTTCAAAAAAATATGCACAGCTTTGTCCTTGAAAATGTGATGATTTCGCTTCAACCAAACTAACCAAAGGAAGGTTTTGATGAAGCTAAACCACTAGATTTCCCTTTCTTTACTAAGGATCACCAATGAAAGCCTCTTGTAGTAAAGTGATCATATCTCCTGGGAGATAGCTATTTCATAGTCTCATTACTACGTGATTGAATTTGCGCACGTTTTTCTTATCTGATTAGATAAACCATTCAAGCTTGTTAACAGTTAACTTAGCTCAATCTTAAAGTATTATGTGATGGCTTGGTTTCTTAATAGTGTTAAACTAATCATGTTTGTGAGAATTGAGCTTCTATGATAATAATGGTGTTGCATAAATTAAACCAAATGGATCTTCGTACTCTTTATTTAGGCAAAAAATTTCTCTCTTTCTGACAACGTCTTTTTCTTACATGTAAATGGTCAATAAAATGGAACAGTGTGAATTAGGATCTAAAACCAAGATTAGTATCTGTTCTCGTCCTGTTTCTAAAAATGCGATAGATCCCTATTAGTTAGATTAGTTACTTAGTTAGTTAGAGACTAGAGTTGGTTAGGCTATGTGCCCTATATAAGCACTAACTTGGTCTTGTCAAGGGATAAGAATTGTACTTTTTTTATAAGAAACAATTTCATTGGAAATATGAAATGGAGGAGTGAAACTCATGACACCCAAGGGTGATCGCAAGAAAAGTTTCCAATTGGTAATATAATTAGATAAATTATAAGAAGTGAGAGAGTGTTTATCTTTACACCAAAAATACATTATTTCGATTCGTCCCACACCAAAAATACATTGTTGTAAGAACCAACTCAAGGTAACAATCGAACGACTGAGAAGCATCTCTAAATATATGACTATTTCTTTCATACCAAATAAGCCATAAGAGTAAAAGTGATCCACATAATTTTCCCTATTTGTTTTTGTAGTCTTTTTTGTAACAACACCTTGAGGACAATGTGAATTTTTGGAGGCCAGGTAATGATAGATCCCTATTAGTTAGATTAGTTAGTCTATGTGCCTATATAAGCATTAGTGAGTCTTGTAAATTGATATGAATTGTATGTATTGTAGAAAAGGGTTAGGCTTTGAGGGAAATTTGGGAGTTCTCGAAACCTCCCTATTTGAATAACATCAAGAACGGTTCCTATCAAAGTGTGATTGTGGTGATCTAGTTCGACTTCCCTTTTAAGATGTCCTCTTAAGATTTACAGGCACGAGCTGGAAAACTTCCTGAGAAAGGTGTGAAATTTGTTGGAGCATTGTCTGGATGGACAGCAACACTCCTCTTCATGTGGATGCCAGTTTCACAACTGGTATTTGTTCTGTTCGAACTCTTAGTATGATATAAATATATACTATGCATTTTTAATTCTACTTCTGACCACCATATGCTTGTTTATCCAGTGGACTAATTATCTGAATCCTGAGAATATCAAAGGCTTATCAGCCCTCACAATGCTTCTTGCCCTGATTGGAAATGGTCTCGTGCTACCACGTGCACTTTTCATTCGGGACTTCATGTGGTATTGTTATTCTCCCTTAATAGGTCAAATTCATAAGTTTAGCCTTTGAACTTTAATAGCTATCTATTTTGTTAACTTTCAAAAGTGTGAGATTCTATGAAGCTTTTTTCATTATTATCCTTTGTGTATTTCGTTTAACTGTCTACTTTTATTTTTATTACATATCAAAATTAGTTTACATTTATCCATGCCATCATTTAGTTAATGACAAACACTAGTAATCATAATTCAAAATTCAAAGACGATAAAAATTTCAACTTTATTTCAAAAGTTAAAAGTACTAAATAGACACAAGCAACGTCTAAATTTATAATTTAACCAAACATAATCTTTCACTTATAGTTCAGATGTGTTGTCTCTTTGTAGAACTTTCTGTCAATGTCACCTATCTTTTCTATGAAAACTGGGTCTAATCGACACAAATAATCTGCTATTTTTTGGCTCTACAATGTTACACGATGATTGCAGAGTTCATATCAGTGGGAAAGTTGTGCCCATATCTGAAAATGACTTCTGTTTGCCAGTCTTCATTAGCATTTCAATAATCCTCGTTTAAACGGAAAATGCAGGTTCTTGGGTTCGAGTTGGGCGGTTTTGTTTTATGGATATGCAAACATCGTATGCTTGTACTGGTAAGCTATTCGTGATGTTTATACATGTACAGTTTTGTTGCCTTAGTATTAGTTAATTGAATGCGTTTATGGATCCCACAGTTGCAATGGCGTGGGCAAGGAGTTTTTCATTGCTGCAACTGGTGGTCTATTTTCCTGGATAGGTTGTCTTCTCATCCCCCATTCATTTTTGCCTTCCATATGCTTCCCTTTTTCCACAAATTGCCTCCTGAGATAGCAGATTTATATTGTCTGGTTGACTAAGAAGCTATGATTTTCCAATTTAAGGAAATACATAGCTTGTTTGATAATGTTTCTGGTACTCGTTTCTTGTTTCTTAATGATTTAGAAACAACAATAATATGTTTGGTAGTGGTTTCTTGTTTCTTAGGGCATATATGGATAAGGGGGAAGATAGAGAGAAGGAATGTGGGGGATAACTGTTGGTTGATATAATTAAATTTACCTCAATCCACCAAATTAAGCTTTTGGATTGATCGGTGATTTAACGTAATTCAACATGGTATCAGAGTAGGAGGTCCTGAGTTCGAGCCTCTGTCAAGTCGTTTCCTCCTCAACAATTAAAATTGAATCTACTTATAGGGCATTTCTCAAATTGCATATTTGTTTAGGGTAGAAAAAACTTCCCCCAATCTTACATTCCGACTCCTCATTCTAACCTCACTCAAACCCCTCCTCCAGACAACCTTTTTTCTTACCATCTCTCTAGGTTTTCGTACAACCACTCATTCAAACACTCTTATCCAAACACAATTTTTCTACAGGGTCCTTCGAACAACCGTATTCAAACATGATTTTCATGCAATCCCTTTTTCAAACACCACATTCAAACCACTTCATTCTTCCTCATTCAGACGTGCCTTTTTTATTCAAAGAAAAATAGAAATGAGTTCGGTAATATTCTCTAAAATTCAATAAAAGGTTACTTGTATTTTAGTATTAGTCTCTTTTCATTTCTTCAATGAAGACCGTTGTTTTCTTCTCATAAAAGAAATGATAATACAATATTTTTATTTATGTTTTCAAATAGATGAAAAAAATAAATATAAGATTAAATTTTTCCGAAGTAAGAAACATGAATGTTATCTAATGACCTCTAGAAAATGGTCTTGCTATTGAAGAAAAAAAATTAAAAGCACCAAAATTTAAGTGAGAAACATAAATGATATCAAATGACATCTCTAAGCATCTCAGTGTTGCTATTTTTCATAGGCTTTTTCTTCTGGAGAGACTCCGTGGTATATGGACTCCGCTCGCCTCTAACGTCTCTTAAGGAGCTACTTTTTGGATCCTGACTGCCAAATTCCGAGCTTGAAGAAAGCAATATTTGAAGCTTTGAGACAAATGCGATTAAAATCAAATCTCAAGGGCTTTGTTTTGATGCTTGCAACTTATAGCTCAAGCAAGAATGGAGTTTTGAAGAGAGGGAAAGAAGAAATCTGAGCAACTTTTTCTCTACATGGAGACAGCTAAGTGAATATTTTTGGTACATATCATGCTTTGAAAAAAAATATATGCAAAGCTTTCTTGTTTATACTGTTTGAAATATGTTGATCAAATAAAATCACTCAGGGTTATCATTTTCTTGTTTGTATATCAAGTGTTTTTATTTGCTTTTTCACTCTTTTATTCCACTTCAAGGAAAAAGCTTGTAGATTTATTTTTTGTTATTTGTTCTGTTTATCATTGTTACAAATTATAATAATAATAAATATAATTTATTTAATCATAATAAATCAAACTAAATTCATTTCTAATTTTTACAATTTTTAAGTTACATAAATTACCCCTCAACATAATTAACATAATAATAATAATAATACAAAACCGTGGACGAAAAAAGTAGCTTGGGAATGATGGTGATTTTTTTTTTTTTATCATTTTTGAGCTTTAGTTTTTTAACCCAGAGTCAAGTGTTCTCTACTTTTTAACTGTTATTTTTTCAACAAACTTTTGTTAACTAAAAAAATAACTTTAGATCTTTTTTCACCAAACATGAGGTGTTAGGCAATGTTGCAGTGAAGTATTTGCTACCACTAAGGAAGCAAAATAATTAATGATTAAGATTTGAATATCTATATTGTCATTATTAATATTATCATTATTTCTTTTTCAAAAAAAAAGTATTGGTCTAATAATAATAAAACAAAAGAAACTCCTTTCAGTTTTTTTTTTTTTTTTAATTTCATAAATTATCCTATACTTCGCTTTCCAACCATGTACACAATAAGATTTTGCTACTCTTTTCCTCTCAACCCTACATTCCAAGCAAGAAAGAGATTTATCGTTCCAACCTTGTAAAGTAAAATTGTAGGAATGTGAAAAAGAAGGTAAAATCCATATAAAAAAATTAATTTTTTTTTTTACTATATTTGTAAAAAAAAAAAAAAATTAAATATGGACAAAATTACATCATCGTAGGTGAAGATTTGCCTAACGCATACTCATCCAAAAATTAAGGTTCGAGTCCTCTGAACTTAATAATAATAATAATGTACATGAATAAATCCTCTAAATTTGCGACTAATTTAATTCTATCAAAATAAAGAACACAATTTAGAAATGGAAATTACATTTTAAAAAAGAATAAGACATGGAATTAATAAATCACCATATATAATGTGTAAATAAATTACATCTCATCTTGAAAAATCTCACCGTACACTTCAAAACTCTACCTCAAAATTAGCGATCGATCATATCATAGGATCACCAAAGTAATAAAAAAATCAATAGTAAGAACCCGTTAAAAATAACTCTTTACTTTTTTATATAACTTTCAGCTCTTAAAAATTTAAGGATATAAATATTCATATTTGCGCTACTGCTTCTTTTTAGAGTCTTTTCTTTTGCCTTTGGCTTTGGCTTCATCAGGAATGCACCATGAACAAGACAATGGCAGAAGAGTGCAGACGGCCTGTATCATTAGACCATGAGGAAGGCCAGAAAATTCATTTCCCGTGACGCCAACATACGACGCAAGCGCAACACCAAGACATCCGCTCACTATGAACGCGAGGGCAATGGCTGACATTACGAACGCCATGAGAGAGCCCTCACATCCTGGTGGGCAAAGCTGAGGTATCAGAACACTGAATGGCAAGATCTTGAAGAAAAACAAAACCTCTGAAAGTCCAGAGAATAAAACAACATATACAAAGTCTGGAACCCCCATGCCTCGATAGACTCCCTTCACGAACAGCACATCCGAGATCATAAACACTGCCATTAAAACCTGGATGCTTGATATAAGCTTCCTAGAGGGGACCGACTTCAGATGACGATTGTAAATTACGCCCCATAATAGCAGGGCTGCTTGGCCAAAAACCTTAGATATACCCAGAACAGATGACTCAATTTTCAAATGCTCTGTCTGATAAAAGAACATGGTGCCAGTCAATGCAGGTATTATGCTATAAGATGCAGCAAACCATGTTACGGAGTATGCGATTTCAGGTTTTCTTAGCACAGCTAACAGCTCTGCTAGCTGTTTCTTGATACCAGCATTGGTTGAGTTTTGAGGAGGGAGATTAAGAGAGCGTTCGCGAACGATGATGGTTAAGAAAAATTGAAGCGATAGGAGAAGGCCAAAGAACAAGAACATTTCTTGAGAAGAGAACCTATTGATAGCAATGCCTCCAAGAAGATTTCCAATGATCCCACCGGCAGAGGATGCTATCCAAACAAATGCCTGGAGCTCACCTGAGGAGGATGCTCGAGAATTCTTGGAAGAAGTGGGCTGTTTGCCTGCCTCTGCAACGATGGCATCATTAGCAACCTCGGCTATTGAAGCACCAAGGTTGCTGAGGAGAAGATATATGCTAATGGTGAAAACTGAAATACTTGATGGTGACATAATTCCTATGGGTATCCATGACACTGCTTGTAAGAAAGCTGCATCAACATAAAACATAAGAGGAATAAACAATTTGAAAAAATTGACAACAAAATGCAAGAGTTTGAGAGGAAAACATCCAACCTATCAGCAGATTAAATAAATTGATAAATGACTTGGCGATTCACATTTATAACTCGGGATAAATGCTCGGCACTAAGCTTCCTACAACTCTGGCACATAAGCTATTGTCTTGATTGCAAACCTATCATATTGTCTTGAGTGCAAACCTATCATTTTTTTTATATCCTTGACTATCCGGGCCAGCTAGCAGACTTATCATCTTCCAATTACTAAAACTGTACCAATCCAATATGTATCAGGGGTAATGCCAATACTTTTCTCCAGAAACTCATATAATGAGCAGTGTAGTACAGATCTATATCATGCCTGATCATGAGGAGTCTATGATTAACAAAAGCAATCATATAAAACAGATTATAGAAAAGATGATATCAGACAATGTATAGAAACCCCATTCAATTGACACTTCTTAGCTCTTATAAGGTGACTTTTCATGAACCAAAGGCTTCCTTATATCCCTCTCTCTGTACCGAACCTTGCTCAACCAAAAGACAGTTTTTATCTACACATATAATTTCTTAAGTGAATATTTTCGCATAGTAAAAAGCATTTTTGGCTTTGCCAAAGGAACCTCCACTAAAAAATCTTCATGTTTAAGATTCACATAAAAGTACTTGGAAAAACGTCAAAAGTACCTAAGGAATTTGAAACAAATGTAAAGTGCTATTAGCCAAATGCTGGACCAAGAAACACTTGGTTGATTAGTTATCAGACACATTTTACTCTTGCTTTAGAAGTACTTGATTTACAAGCACTTCCACACTCATCTTAAGCGTATTACTTGTTCATTTTTCTTTTTTTTGAGAGTGTAGGTACATCTCGACTATTCTAACGGAATAACTGCTTGAACCCTACTAAATTTGATTTTCAAAGTAACTAATAGGAAGCAAGTGATCCTTTGAACTCATAACCACCAGATGAAATTCTACAAGTTGTACAACCGATTGGAAAACATTATGAAACAAGTAATGCAAAAAAGGCTTGTTGGAACTTCTTCGTAATGAAATTCTACATGTTGGATAATCGAATGAAAAACATACATTTACACAACTACTGAAATAAACAACATCAACATCGTTTGCACATCACGTCCACACAAGAATTCCCATTGTCTAAGATAAGAATTGGATTAAAAATAACAAACTATAGATAAACGTCAAAAATTATGATGCTTACTAAGCTTTATGTTTCATAACAAGATGCCATCTATTCATTTGAGTATAATTTATAATATAGCATTAATCCAGAACAGAGTCCCGCCATCACTGCAGTGTTCTTTCATCAAAATTTTCCAATTCAAAATTTCCAAGCAAATGAA
>JBBMKA010022750.1:0-27724 GCA_037833695.1 Sechiopsis laciniata | reverse complement strand
ATTATTGTTAGTTGAGCTTCAAATAGTTGAATTGCACTTTTAATTTTCTTTCAAAGTTTCGTATACTTTTTTCCATGGTTAATTTATCTATTATTTTTTTATGACCAAGAGTTTTGCTCCTTTAATACTCTGAAGTACTACTAGAACCAGCACCAAGATAGATTAGAGGAATCAAAACATAATTAAAGTGTCTACAAATTAATGTCACAAGCATATTTTAAATATAAATTTTAATTAGAGCATATCTTTAAAGCTCGAGAGAGGTTAACTTATCTTTATTTCCTTGATCTAGGAATGAGCTAGATTTATTATATTTTGAATTTGATCAACATAACAACATTAGTCTTTTTTTTCTTTCTTTTAATTCTGCTGAATTCAAACAAGTGGTAGGAAGGATATAAAGGTTTAAAACCTCAAACTTGTAGAAGGGTCGTTTATATCAAAATTCAAACTCTTCACCTTTGATATTTGACCTTAAGATTTTTTACTCATTCATAATTTTTTAAATATAGCGCAAGTAAACTCTTCGAATATAGTTGCGTAATCCAATTTTGCTTTCATTTGTCGATTTTTTTTCTTCCAGTTTTTGTCCTATTTTGATACTTATTATCTCTTCCCATGTTAATCTTTTTCCAATTGACATTGAAGCTAAAAAAGAGAAGGCAATTAATGGAGTTTCTTTAAGATTTTTTTAGTTCAAACAATAATATTATCTCATTTATTAATCAGTATAAAATCTAAATTTTATTGGGAATTCAAGAAAAATGAATGTGCATGTAGAGCCACCTCAAGTTATGAATTATTCTTTCAAAATTCAGCAATCAAATAGAGTCATAAAGTGCATTAATTCAAAAATAAGAAATAGCGCCTAACCTATGATTATGATATATCCCTAACCCTATGTTCCAGCATCTCTTACAAAGCTGGCAAATTATTAACCCGTCATTAACATTCATTTTGATTTTTTAAAAAATATTATTAACTCTAAACTATACCACTGGTTTTGCTAAAAAAAATAATAATAAATAAATAAAATAAAATCTATACTACTGGTTTTATTTTAATCCCTATATTTTAAATATTCAAAATACACACATTTTAAACCCGGTGCAATTTTTATAACTCAAAATTAGTGTTTACATAAGTGGTACTTATAACTCAAAATTAGTACTTTTTTGAAATAAGAGTAACCATGTCTGTCCTTAAACCAGGCACCAGGAGATATCAAACGAATGAAGACATAAAAAGTGCCTACAAATTATTGTCACAGTAAGTTTTGAATCTGGAACCTTGAATTCAAAATTAGTGTTTACATAAGTGGTACTACTGTTTTTAAATATGATGAAAAATAAATATTGATTTTCAAAATCGAATTACGGTAGAATAAATTGAATTTCAATCAATCAATCATTTTGGTATAATATTTTAGTTTCTTAAGACTATTTTGACCGCTAAGATATTATTCCATAGTGAATTAGTATTCAAATTGTTTTGTCTTGTCCAATAAAATTAATTTCAAACTAATGATAAAGAACAAAATCTAAACTAAGATAGAATCGTAAGGGGCAACTCATAACCCGAATCAATCCAACCTAATTTGATGGGTTGGATTGGGTTTAAAGTATTTTTGGGTTAGGCTAGATTTGGTTAAATTAATGAAATTTTCATGCTTTGATTTCGATTAAGGATTGACCTAAAATTAATTCGACTTGAATTAATTAGAATTACCTATAACATAATTTTATATATATATATATATTATTTATTTATTATTTTTAGACTTTTTATTTTAAACTTAACTTAACTTCCTTTGTTTTGGAATTCAAAAAAAAAAAAAAAAAAAAAAAAAAAACTTGTTTTCAAAAGTTATTCTTTTTCCAAAGATCTTTTCCTTTCCTAAAATAGTTTTTATGAAATAAAAATTTGACAAACATAGGAAAACAAAAATTCATCGTCGAAAGTGTACCTGATCTAAATTAAAAAAACAAAGTATAACTGCCACAAGACGAGCCCTGTCGATAGAGCCATCAGCTAGAGTCCACACAAAAAGAGATGAAAAATCTTACTTGTTGCAAACTAGGTGATTGAGCATGTTGAACTAATCAAAGAGCTGGGGAGAATGAAGCCTGGTCCGAGATCATTCAAATAAAAGATATATTACTTTGAATTTATCGAAAAATGGACGCTCTCGAACCAGACTTCGTTCTCCTCAACAATTATAGAGAGATAAAGATGTGAGCATTGAATGGTTCTTCAAAGAGATTATATATGCAAACTTAGAGATTTGAAGGTCGGTTGTCATGTGCTTTTTCAACATCTACCAAATCCAAGCTTTTCAACTTTGAACAAAATTAGGCGATCAAATTAGAAAAAACAAAAAATAGTAAGACCGTGTTTGGTGAAAAGATAAGGAAAGGATTTTTGGGTAGTTCAACGGCATGCTAGCTAGGGTCGGCTAATTTGTAGACTAGCTGTAATTTCAATAATTAGATAGATTAGTTATCAACCAAACATATAAATAAAAGCTACATATAAATTATGTAATGGAAACAGCAATAATGAGATGGCAAAGAAAGAAAGATTCATATATAGATAAATGGATTTTATGTGGAAGGCTAATCTTAGGGATAAAAAGATTATGTGGAGCAAAGGAAAAAATGACCAAGATTTGACGATATTTGGTATAACTTGACATTTATGTCATTTACTACATATTTACTAATCTTAGGAAGATATGAGCTACTCTCTTTATTATCAACTGATTTTGAGCCCAAATTCTATATTATCTAATATGATATCGGTATTTCATGTGGGGTATTGGTTTTCCAAATTCCGATCAAACCCAAATGCTTAAACATCCAAGCAGGCGACTTGGACCCATCCAAGCAGGCATAAGCTTAAGTGGGTATTTAATCTAAAAAATTTGAATCTAACTCATGTCAATAAGCCAAAGCATGTATTTCCGATCCACAAATTCGGATCTAATTCAAAATCATCTTCCCTATATGACATCATTTTGATGGGACATGTTGGAGATATTTATCAAGAGGTCATTGTCTCACATTGGAAAAGTAAAGATTTTTCAACATCTTTATAAAAAATATAGGCTACTACCTACAAATTAGTTTTTAGGTAGAACTCTATATTATCTAATAATTTCGAAATTGGAAACTAAACAAACCTCAGGCAACAAAGCATTTACAACCATAATGCTACAAGCATATATAGTGTTGAGTTATATGTATACACGTCTATCCAAAAAGTTTAGGCAACAAAGCATGTTCGAACCTATACAAGAAGATCAGAAATTCAAAATAAATTCAACAGTAATTAATACAATTCCCCTAAGTCTTAATCCCAAAATGATATGCACAACATATTGATATTCCTCCTCAAATGTTTCGTTGATGCTCTTCGAGTAGTACTTGTATTAACATAACATAGAGAAAAAAAACACCAACACCATTATATCGTTGACTTGGACAATATTTCTTGTAGGGCTCAACTCTTGAAATCACCCAGTACTTAGCTGACCATTTTCCTATCCCTCCTACAAGCTGTTAAGCTCCATTTACTTTCCTCTTCTCTCATCACTTACATAAGAGTTTATTTATGCATTCCATCATAACTCAAATAATACAAATCATCGACATAACAGCCCCTTAACCACCTAACCAATACCATGTCATTCACATTATACTTTTTTTTCATTATATTATAGTCTTTTTATTGTTAAAACATAAACAACATTTACTCAAACCTCACGAGTAAATTTCATCAACTCTCCCTACCACACTTTACACCATCTATCACTTGCATTAAGAATTAAATAAACTTCATAGTCTTACTGATAACTCTCAAGAATTGCGAGTTATTGACTAAGTATAAAAGTATTTCGCTGGAAATATCGCTACATCATAATTGAATTCGCTGATTTAGTTTGCTTTAGCATAACTATTTGGGCGAAATGCAAAATCCTATAGGTTTCTGTTTCGGATAATATTTTAGAGGTTTGTTGTAGCAAAAAGTGCATGAATATGTGAATTTCAAGTTTTAATTCTATAAACCTAATATTTCGATTTTGCTTCAGCATACCTAGGGAGCGAAATGCGGAATTGCTAAAAGCTTTGCTGGAGCTTCGCTTAATCGAAATGAAATTCAGCCGGATGGGCTCTCGGAAAAACATCTAAAGTGAAATACGCGTGTCAAAGATCCGAGAAAATTGTTTTAAATCTCAATCGTCGCATGTGAGATCGTGGAGCAAAGGACGCGCACATGAGATCGTGGAGTAGAACTTTGTCTGGAGCACATATAAATAGCAGCAGTTTGTCATTGTTAGAGCATCCACCATTTTTTGGGAGATCCTCCACTTTGTTGGAGAGCTCATCATCTAGCTTCTTTCCCGATCAAAATCCTTACTGTAGCATTAGTTAGCTTAGTCGTTTTAGCTTCCATTTCCAGTTGTAATTAGTTTCACTTTAGCAAAGTAATTAGCTGGAGTTGCAGAGCTTGGCCGGAGCTAGGTTTAGAGTTGCTGTTTTTGTGATTCCGATCAGGATTTTTCTAAACTTTACTTCTTTTTTTCTTGTGTTTGCTTTACTTTCGCTTTAGCGTAGGTTTTGTGAGCAAACATTGTTATTTGGTTTTCGAATGAAGATGAACTTTTGTTTTTACTTTGCTTTGAATTTATTTATCATCATGAGTAGCTAAGTTCACCATAGGAAGGAAGTAGGCGAGTAGGATTATTTCGCTTAAGCAAAGAGGTAGCGAGATGTCAAACTATCAATGCATGCTATTTTAACTTATAATGCATTTCGTCTGACAAACCAATTGTATTAACTTTGTTTCACTTCGAGAGAATAGAAATAGAGCGAACTTGCATGTATAATATTAGGACTGTTAAGCTTTGCTTGTTAATTATAGAACACTCAGAGATAAGCTTCGCCTAATGCTGATTGCATAGTTAATTGCTGTTTGAGTTTGAGAGAACCAAACCAGGAGCTCGAGAGAACCAAATTCTAAAGCTCGAGAGGGCTAAGATTAATACACCAGTAGTTCGCTTCTTAGCCTAACGCCCCTTCGCTCTAGCATAATACTCAGAAAAGTCCTAACCTCCTTCCTATGCTTTTAACCCGATTAAAGTTAGTTCATCATTCTTATCATTTTTACTTGTCATTTTTGCCTTGCATTTATTTCGCTTTAGCCAAGTAATTTCGCTCTAGCAAAGTTATTTCGCTTTAGCAAACTTTATTTCAACAACTTAGTTTAGCTCAATCACAACAATTTCCCTCATTACCATAACTCACTAATTTCGCTTGAGCATGACGTTAATAACTAATTCATATGGAGATGACTTTTACTTACATTAAAACTTGCTACAACATTGACCGCGTGCACTTGCGCGTCTTTGGGAAACTACACACACACATTTCACTGAGTTGAAGCTAATATTTCGCTTAGGCGAAATCATACATTGGCCACGTCATCATCCTCCTTTAATTATTATTTTATATTGTTGTGTGTCGGTTTCGTCCCAACAAGTTTTTGGCTTGTCGGGGATTAGTGTCATTAATTTCTTGTTTAAGTGTAGTTTTGAGAGTGGTGCTTAAATTGAAAGAGCTAACAAATCATTTTTTGTCTTTGTTGTAGGTGTTTGGATATGCATGAGTGAATATTCGGAGTTGAAGTTCTTAGGTTGATTTTTAGCCTGAGTAAACAAAGTTTTTTAAGATTAAGGGAGGATAAAGGAGCGATGGATGGTTATCACGGTAACATCTCAAACTTTATCTATCCTTATCAGTATGTTGATGAGACCTTTGTTTCGAAAACTCAACCATGAGATCTCAATTCTTCGCCCAACCCTATTTACGAAGAGCAAAATTTTGTTATGCCATACTACGCCCAAGCGAACCCTTCATGGAATGAGCTAAATTCTAAAATCGCTTGGCATGAGAAGAATGCTTCAACATTTACCCCAATGAGTTTTGAAAGTTGTATTTATTGTGGAGAGAGCACACTTTCGAGAATTTCCCTAGCAATCATGATTCTATTATGTATGGAGGGAGCATGCAAAATTCTATATACATGAGTGATCCCTATTTGAATGTCTATAATTATGAAGGAATAAACCATGCACTTGAGTTTGATATTCAAAATCAACAAGGATACGGGCAACATAATGCCAATCCTGAATTCGCTAATTCGGCTTATGCTTTAGCCAATCCTCAATTCGCTATTTTAGATTATGCTCCAGCCAATGCTTCAGCGAATCCTCAATTCACTCAGCAGCCTTTGCTTCAGCATAACCCAGATACCTCTTTGGAAAGCCTAATTAAAGCATCCATGGCTAAAATTGACGATTCTATGAGAAATTTAGAGATGATAATGATGCAAGTAACTAATGAGCTTAGGCAAAGACCCTTAGACGAACTTTCCTCAAGCAATGAGATATCCATTAGAGATGGGGATGAGCAATTTCAAGCTATAGAAGTGGAATGGGACGAGATTTTGAGCGAAGAAGAGAAAACTAAAGAAAAATCAAACGTGATGGACAATTTCGCTGAAGCGAAGATGATGAAAAATTTCCTTGAAGAAAAGATGATGGACAATTTCGCTGAAGCCAATGAGGAAGCAAAATCTGATCAAAACCTGATGGAAGTAGAAAAAAGTTGATAATTGAGGATTTGGCCCAAGCGCCTGAGAATCAAAAAGAAAAAGGATCCAAGGTGGATTTTTCCATGTTTGAAGCTCTGCTACCTTCATGCCCTCAAGAATTAAAAATGAAGGAAGATGATGAGGGACACTTTGATCAATTCTTTGTGGAACAAGTTCAACCAGGTAGAAAAATCAAACAGAAAGACTTGATGATTAATGATATTCAAAGTATAAGTCCTATTTGTCTACACGAGATCATTGGGAAGGAAGAAAATTCTAAATTATATGAGCAGCGAAGAAGACTTAAGCAAGTCATTAAAGGAATGAGCTAAACCAAAGATCATAATTTGGCCAAAGACTTGCTTAGAGATTCAAACCTGAGGTAACAATTTCGCTAGAGCAAAGGTACAAGCAAAGTTTATTTCATCAAAATTGTTCCATGCCAAGTTAGTAGAAATAGTAATTTTATTTTGCTTAATGTTTTTGTTTGATTTTGAAGTAGTTAAGTATGAGTTGTATAGTTTTGCTTTGATTTACTATTTTTCTTGAATGAGCGAAAGATTCCCTCCAATAGAGCATGTGGCTTTTGTGGCCATTGTGTTACCAGCAATCTTGAAGTTTGCTGGAGCGAAATGGCAGCTAAGAGAAAATTCGCCAGTTGATGAGTGGCTGAGGATTTGAAAAGCCTACGGTTATATTATAGTGAATGACGCATGGTTGCCTAACGAGCAAACCGATGTTGATGCTACAGCACTGGTGACAGTAAACATGGGCAATACTCTGGTAAAATCCAAAAAAGAGGCGACCAAGTCAGACAATGAAAAAGGGAGTGTCTCTGCTAACTCTTTGTTTTTTTTCGTTTTTTTTTAATGAATATTTGTATTTATTTCTTTTGGCTAGTTTAGATAGAAAGAAGCTGACGAACTCCATCTTTTGAAAAAAATTTGCATGCGCTAAATATTTCTTTGCAATCAAAGTTCGCTTCAGCGAAATACAATGTTTACCATTTTGAGAATTCTAATAAACATATCTTTTCAAGCAATCCAAATTTATTTCTTTGCCAAGTTTAATTCATAACTCTTCGATGCTAGCAATGTCTTTAAAAGAATGAGAGCGAAGTTTTGTGAGGAGTCGCGGCCTGCATTCGCAAATTCGTTAAGTCTAGAAATTTTATTTTGAGGCGACTGTTAGCTAGAGTTAACCTAATAAGAGCATAATCCAAGTCTTAAACTTTTAGGAAACCTTAAGTTTAGGAGTATGAGCGTTTTCATTGGGACAATGAAAAGTTTAAGTTTAGGGGTGGAGTTTGCTGTCAAGCAAAATTTCAAAATGTTTTAAGAGTTCGCCTAAGTGAAATTTTAAACATGCTTTAAGGGTGGTGCAGCAAAAAAATAAAAATAAAAAATAATAATTCAAACCAGTTCGTTGTAGCAAAAGGAGAGTTATTGAAAGCCAAGCCTTGGGTGAAAATTTTAAAAATTCCCAATAAAAATTGCGAGAGCGAAGTGAACCAAATGGCTAGTAGCCTAAGTTTTGGGATCATTTCTCCGCTGTTGTTTGCTCTAACATCGCATACCTATCATTATATCAAACATTCGATGAAAATTGAGCAAATGATAATAGAAAGTGAGGGATTATCAGTGAGCTGTAAAAGGAGAGTATTCACTTCGACAAAAGATGAGAAGTACCAATCGTAAAGGGAGCGAAAAAGCTTAAAGCGAGTGATTAATTCCTATCAGAAAGTGAAGGTTATCAGAACCACGAAGCAAAAGTTCTAGGCCGAAAAGGGGTTTGCCTGAGTTGCGTGGCGGGAACGAAATTACAAACTGGAGTTCTTTAAATTATATAAAAAAATATTACTTAGCATGATTGAGTTATTAAATAGCTTAGCATAGAAATTTACTTGAATTCTTTGAAATTGAATGTTTTAACTTTAGGGAAATTGATAAGCATTGTTCCACTGTTGCAAAGTGAGATTGTTAAAAAGCGAAATTTCCCAATTCGCATTTAGTCATTACTCGAGGACGAGCAATGAGGTAGGTTTGGGGGTGTGATAACTCTCAAGAATTGCGAGTTATTGGCTAAGTATAAAAGTATTTTGCTAGAAATATCGCTAGATCATAATTGAATTCACTGATTTAGTTTACTTTAGCATAACTATTTGGGCGAAATGCAAAATCCTATAGTTTTCTGTTTAGGATAATATTTTAGAGGTTTGTTGTAGCAAAAGAGCATGAATATGTGAATTTCAAGTTTTAATTCTATAAACCTGATATTTTGATTTTGCTTCAGCATACCTAGGGAGCGAAATGCGGAATTGCTAAAAGCTTTGCTGGAGTGAAATGTGAAGTTACTAAAAGTTTCGCTTAAGCGAAATGAAATTCAGTCGGATGGGCTCTCAGAAAAATATCTAAAGTGAAAGACGCGTGTCAAAGATCTGAGAAAATTCTTTTAAATCTCAATGGTCGCACGTGAGACCATGGAGCAAAGGATGCGCACATGAGATCGTGCAGCAGAACTTTGTCTGGAGATCCTCCACTTTGTTGGAGAGCTCATCATCTAGCTTATTTCCCAATCAAAATCCTTACAGTAGCATTAGTTAGATTAGTCGTTTTAGCTTCCATTTTCGATTGTAATTAGTTTTGCTTTAACAAAGTAGTTAGCCGGAGTTGCAGAGCTTGGCCGGAGCTGGGTTTAGAGTTGCTGTTTTTGTGATTCCGACCAGAATTCTTCTAAACTTTACTTCTTCTTTTCTTGTATTTGCTTTACTTTCGCTTTAGCATAGGTTTTGTGAGCAAACACTGTTATTTGGTTTTCGAATGAAGATGAACTTTTATTTTTACTTTGCTTTGAATTTATTTATCATCATGAGTAGCTAAGTCCATCATAGGAAGGAAGTAGGCAAGTAGGAGTATTTCGCTTAAGCAAAGAGGTAGCGAGATGTCAAACTATCAATGCATGCTATTTTAACTTGTAATGCATTTCGTCCGACAAACCAATTGTATTAACTTTGTTTTGCTTGGAGAGAATAGAAATAGTGCGAACTTGCATGTATAACATTAAGACTGCTAAGTTTTGCTTGTTAATTAAAGAACACTTAGAGATAAGGTTTGTCTAATGCTGATTGAATAGTTAATTGTTGTTTGAGTTTGAGAGAACCAAACTAGGAGCTCAAGAGAGCCAAATTCTAGAGCTCGAGAGAGCCAAGAGTAATACATCAGTAGCTCGCTTCTAAGTCTAACGCCCCTTCGCTCTAGCATAATACTCAGAAAAGTCCTAACCTCCTTCCGATGCTTTTAACCTAATTAAAGTTATTTTATCACTCTTATCATTTTTACTTGTCATTTGTGCCTTGCATTTATTTCGCTTTAGCCAAGTAATTTCGCTCTAGCAAAGTTATTTCGCTTTAGCAAACTTTATTTCAGCAACTTAGTTTAGCTCAATCACAACAATTTCCCCCATTACCACAACTCTCTAATTTCGTTTGAGCATGACGTTAATAACTAATCCCTATGGAGATGACTTTTACTTACATTAAAACTTGCTACAACATTGATCGCGTGCACTTGCGTGTCTTTAGGAAACTGCACACACACGCATTTCGCTGAGTTGAAACTAATATTTCGCTTAGGCAAAATCATACATTGGTCACGTCATCATCCTCCTTCAATTATTATTTTATATTGTTGTGTGTCGGTTTCGTCCCAACACTCATCGTTAAATGCTCTGATACCAATTTGATAAAAACTAAATGCAAATAGGAACAATCGCGCAAGCTTTTCACTTTCGTGATTGGAGAGACAAGTTGGTGTTCAAGTTCTTACCAAAAATGTTTCTGACTAATTGCTCAATTAAGGATCCACTAATTTCTCAATCAGCTCCTAAATTAAGGACTCATTAATTCCTTAATAGAAAGTCAACTAATTACATTTAAAATAAAATAATAAATTTGCATTAAAGTATATTCAACACTCCCAACAGAGAGTTTACCACTAGCAAAAACATAAACTTAATTCATTTCAAATAAATAACACACTACATCCCTCAAAAGAATGCAATGTTAACTTACTATAGTTGTTAATCTAGCATGCTAAACACCCAACACAAGTTTCCAGGTGAACGATCTATAACTTTAAAACGAAGATACAAAGTCACACAAGAAGTTATCATACAAACTCCTCACCCATGGTTGAGTAGGCTCTCCATTGTGTTGTCCAAATCCGGCCTCTCTCATACCTCCTACACACACTAAATTATCACATGATGGTGAATTCACCCTTAAGGACAAGTTAAATATACATAAGAAATAATTAGGTTATTATATTAGAACCCAAAAAATGGTCGACTTCGTATCGGGCTGTCGAACACGTTTGTGGTCGATATTTCCCCAAACCTCCCTTTCTTCCCTTTTTAACTTGCACATTACCCCGTCATTTACCCTACTTGTCATTTCCTCTTTCCCCTTTTAACACATGTTAATATACATAACTAAAATACATTTAAAAATATATACATTAATATTTCTTTTAAATACTTACTTTTTCATGTCTTATAGATATAATAAGAGACGATGAAATAACATAATTGAAATATGCAAAAAAAAAATGCCCAAAACTCTGTTATGAATAAAATATTTTTAAGAAAATTTTATAATTTAAATTGACGATAAAAAAGTTGCCACCCAAAAAAATTTGATTATATATTTTATGCTACATCATTAAATTCTTATTAAATAATAAAAAGAAAAGGACAGGGTTATAAAAAAAAAACATTTGCTTATGTTTCTTACTTTTTATTAGAAAAAAATAAAAATAGTTATCAAACACAAAACTGAAAACAAGAAATAGAAGCATGAAATAAGAAATAGGAAATGAGAATGTTACCAAACAAGATCGAAAGAAATTGGTATAGCTATTTGGGTGGATGTAATCAGAATAAAACACACTTTTGGGAGGCTAAATATCGGAAGAGCCAAGAAGAAGATTTCATCAAATACAAACCTAAGAAAAGGTTTGCATTTGATTTTGAATGTGTTATATTTTGATTTCATGGAATCAAAATAAAACACACATCGCAATTCTAATCCTGCTGTTCTCAAACCAAACACAAACGCACCTTTAAATCTAAAGTAGAAAAGGTTACCTTGGAGTTGTAACAATATTTTGGAAGCTGCATCTTTTTCTCTATGGAACCCTCCTCTTCTACTGGTAACTAAATTCATGACATCTTTGCTCCACATCCATTTAATTCTTCTATCTTAATTTGCTCAAGCATAACCGTTTTTAGACCACCAACAAGAGCAGTAGCTCAAAAAATAACCGTTTTCAGACCGCGAACTGGGTCTCGTAGAATCGAAAGCAGAAAAAAGGATTCTGTTAAGATCTATTGATATGCAAATATTAGAAAAACGACCCTCTAAAGAACTTTCTATGTATTTACTAAACTATCTCTATTATAAATCTTTATCAGATTCCTAAACCATAGAAATCATACTCATATAAAAGCAATAAGCCCACGGGAACAATATCCACTTTTATTTTAAAATCGAAATCTATGAAACAAGAGTGAATGGTCAATGTATAATTTACGTACAAAAGGAAGTAACAAATGAAACAGCATAAACGACATCTCAGTAGATCCCTCTCTGTTTTCGTTTTTTTTTTCTTTTAGTGAGAGGGCACGTAAAAGATAAACATTTTACCTGGAAGTAAAATCTCTCCGTATAAAAAAACCATATAAATTACATGAATTTACATTTCATAAAAAACATAAACCACCGAAATGAACTCTTGAAGATGCTAGACACATAGTAAGCATGAGAAGAAGAGACTTGGAAGTTGGTAACAACCTCAAGACTGGACAGAAATATTCATATTCTTTGGACCATAGGAATCACCTCGGGAAAAGCTACTCCTCGCTTCAGCTCATATTATACGAAGCAAACGACATCACTTCGATTCTTGACGCCATCCAACGCAACGATATCTTTGTTGTACCTGTCTGTAAGGCGACGGTTTCCTTGCCACGATGCATCGTTGAAACTCTTACGTCGCCCAAGTTTAGGTGACTTCGGGCGAGTTGGTGGGAGCTGGCACTCAAGAGTATTATTAATGATAATTCAAGCAGAGGATAAATTCATATATTCCCAATAATATAGGGGCTACAAAAATTGGTAACAAGTACCTTTTTGAGCTCAACCTTGGGAGGAGGCCCATCGTGGTAGAAGCTTGGCATTGGATTTGCTTTGAACAATAAACTCTTTCTTAGTTGTTTGATAGCGACCACAGTCTCTTCCTTTTAAATTTCAATAAATCGATGAAGATGACAATGAAAGAAGAGAAAATAACTACAGAAACAACTAAAAGGGAAAGATAAAGAATAAGAAAAAGAAAAGGAGGCAGCAACAAATCTCCTCCTCCACCTTAGAGATAACATATTTTACCTTGGACCTCGTCTCACACTCATTCTTTTCAGCCACCAGGGCTTGAAGTTTTTCTTCCAATTTCGAATTAAACTACATGTTTGAGAAAATTGTAGTAAGTTATAGAATTTTTTTTTTTTTGAAATGGGAAATTGGAGCTTCGCTCCACTATACCAGAGGTATCTATGCCCAACCGAAGGCCAGGCACCGAGAGACATCGAAAGAATGGAGACACGGGAGGTGTCTACAAATTAATGTCACAGGTGAATTTCGAACCTGAGACCATGAGGGGAGCACACCTTCAAAACTCAAGTCTCCGACCACTGTGCCACCCCTTGAGAACAATAAGAGGGTTCAAATAATAAACTTGATGCGTGGATGCTAATACCTACCTGCTTCCTCTTCTCTGCACGCTCTGTGCATCTAAATGTAGGAGCTGACACAACAGTAATTCTGGTCTTAATAGCCCAAGAGAATGTCGAACTGCTGCTAGTCCATAGGAAAAAAAAAATCAATTTTAGAGGAAATGGAGAAGGCTTTATCCAGCAGAAAATAAAATAGTGTAAAAATAAGAAAGATACATGGAAATCACGGAGCAGGAATCTGCCTCATCAGCATACTTCTTGTTATTAGATTGCAGTGGCTTCCTAAGCACTCTAGGTGATGCAGGCTGCAGGAGAGGTAAAAGCAAATCCATTGAACAATGATTAAGTACAACTAAACCATTTTTTTTTAGCCACAAATTCCCACACAATAATTTTTTATGAATCGAGAAAATCTTTTAGAGTTATTATCAATAAACATTGGATAGCATTAGAACTCCATCAGGATTTACCTGATTTGATTTGGTCTTTACAGGCCAGACATCGTTTTTGGTAGATTTTTCAGCGGGGATAGCATTGGGAGGTCGAGTACCAGAAGAAGAGCGCTTTTCGGTTGCTAAGGCAAATGGCTGCGGGACAGTGTGTCTTGTTGGAGCATTTCCAGCAGAAGATTTCAATGAGTTCGCAGTTAACTGAGATTTGTAATCATTCTTTCCTTCTTTCTTTCCTTCTTGTACTACCTTCACCTCCTGTCTCTCTTTCTCATTATTCAAACTGATCACATTTTGCTGCTGATTAGGAAACTTGATTGATTTTTCATTTGTGCATTCCTTCACTTCATATTCCTTTGCTTCACTTCCCTCTTCTGAATTGTTGATATCATGATCCCTGTTTATTTCGCCGAATGAATCAATGACATCTTGATGGTTGAGGCTATCTTCACAAGATGAATCATGGAAAACTGCTCCAGAGGAATACGTTATTACGCGATCCGGCTCTTTGTCCATGCAAATGTCTGTACCTTCCATCTCCATAATACTGTATGGACGAAAACAGAGTTAATGGCATCAATAAGGTCACAATTTGTATACAAAACAACTCTGCAATAGAATCAAATACATCAATGTACATACTGTAACTGCATATATAGGAAAATCAAAGGGTTTTTTATCTTCTGAATATGAGAAAATCCATGGTTCGACAGTAAGGAGGAAGAGAACCGAAAAAAGTTGCCGGAGCCACAATTTGGTTTTCCATTTGTATAAAAATGAAACTTAATGGTAGCAAGTAGCAAATCACAAAGAGAATTTTCCGTAAGAAATACAATTATCCAAATCTCACCATGCCATAAATATCGCCTGATACACTAGCAACACCCATCATATATATTTAGACAATATGATGTTTCATCTCAAAAAAATTAGCAATGAGTGCGGTACCTTATCCATGTTATAAATGCTAGGAGTTTTGATAACTAACAAAATTGTCTCACATTAGTTAGATGAGGGAAAGATCATCGGTATATAAATGATGATTGAGCTGTCATCATTATTAATTGGTACGAGAGCCATGGCCCCAACTTAGCCATGCCAGTAAAATGCTCCAGTGTAGGACAAAGAAATTGGGAGCTTGGAGATGAAAATTTGTGGTATTTTTATTAGATTGGTGGTGTACTCTCAGAAGAATAGGAGTTAGGTCTGGACAGGAGCTTGACAAATTGACTAGCGGTATACTTTCAGGAGAAGTGGAGTTAGTCACATCACATATCATACTCATGGCGGAAATCCGTTCTATTGAACCAGCAGTGTACTCTAAGGAGGAGTTGATCTAAATGTAATCTAGACGGATTGAGTACTTGAGGGAAGGCTCGGTCTTTGTTAGAGGAAAGGATTGAATCCTTGAGTGCCGAATACAGAAGACAGACCCAGAGAAAGGCTCGGTAGAACTTTGTTTGAAGTGAAGATTGTTGGGATACAAACAAAGTTGTCCCATATTAGTTAAATGAGTGGAAGATCATGGGTATATAAGTGACGACAACCATCTCCAGTGATACGAGACCTTTTGGTTCATGAGAGTTATGCCAAAAGTAAACAAATATCATACCAATGTAGAGATTCAGATTGGGTCATCATTATTGTCAAGGAGGTCTCCTTACCTTTTTCATGTCGAGATTCTCAACATGATCCATCAAGATTGTGTATCTTTCATTCATCATTCTTTGATCGAATCTCAATTTCTTTTTATCGGACCGAATACCCGTTTAAGTTTAATCGTGTAATACCATATCAGATAATATAACTTTCTATGTCGAAGCAGCGTAGTTCATCTATCTAGAAGTCTCCCTACATTTCTATGGTGGATTCTCAACCATATGAATTGGATACAATGCCCAATTATGAATCCCTTGAAAGAAGCCGAATAGAAATATAGCTGCTACACCATGTACGCATACAGTAAGGTTCACAAAATGCTCAAATAGGCAGAATCTATAAATAAACTAAAAAAAAAATGAGGATTAAAATGATCGATTAACAAATTACCAACAGACTAAACGCTACAAAAAAAAAAAAAAAAAAAAAAAACAACAGAGTGAAGAACACAGCATCTCGATCATCAGGAAATCAAAGATGTTCAAAATTAAGCCAACAGATTAGAAAAACAAAAGCAACAAAATGTAGCAACCAGAAATAAATAAGACATCCACAAATTCTGGCATTAAAATCACTGGATCAAACAACAGAGAATCTGCAAAATGCAAAAGAAAAGAACAAATAAGAACTGAATCGATGATTACCAGTGGAATGATTTGAGATTTGTATTAAGGCATCAAAGAGTTCAGTTGCGATTCCAAGAACGGTGTTCGGAATGTTTCTGTTCCTTCATTATTTAAACTTCAAGCTCCGTCGGTGCCGACTCGTTTTTTAACGGCGGAATTATTTTTTTATTTTTATCGTCTTTTTTATTTATTTGTTTGAAAAGGATAAATTTAATAAACGAGGTGTACTTGGTTTCTAAACAAATAATATAAATGAAGTGTACTAAATAAAAATTATGTAATATGAGTCGGGTGGTAAAATTGGTCTCGCTCGTTGTCAGTAATATAGTTCAATGCCACAGTTTTAGAATTAAAATTGAAATTTAAAAATTTAGGATCAAAATAAAATATATGAAAATTTAGATAGAACCATCAAAATGGTATTTTAACTTAATATATAATATAGCAAAATACTATTTTGACTTTTTTTTTTGAGAATTACTATTTTGGCTCTTTTAACTTTGACATTTATTTCATCTTTATTCATAACTTTCAAATTTTTAATTTTAGTCATTGAAATTTAAAATTTGAAATTAAAAATTTATTCTACTTGTCTCGTGAACTATTAATTGTCTAATTTTAATCATTAGACTTCGTTTGTACATCTTTAAACTTTAAAAAACAATTAAATTTAAAATGGGCCTTTAAATTTATTTTTTTCTTTAAAAAAAATATCAATTTCCTCGATAAAATTTTTAAAACATATTCATATTTAATCTTTGAACATTATTGAATTAATTTTAATTAATATTAAATTCAATACTATAAAGATTAATTTTAATTTTTTTAAATATAAAATATAAAATTTTATTTTTAAAATTTAAAATTAAAATGGAACAAAACTCAAAGTTAAGTTACACTTTCCAAATCTTTTTCCATGTATTTTAAATTTAACATTTCAAAGGGTTTAATTACCACAAAAACAAATTTTGAATTAACATCACAAAATAATTATACAGTTTTTTTTTTTTTTTTTTTTTTGACAAAGTATGAAAATATGAACTTAGGAATTTAAATAAGATCGATGACAATTGATGTTGTATGCTAATGTTAAGGTAATGTGAGTTTATTTTTTCTATTTTCTTAATTCAATAACATTTATATATAAATATTCAAATATATAATCTTATAATTATTATAAACACCTATTTTACATTATTGATATATTTATTTGTATGGAGTAAGTCATAAAAAAAAAAGTAAGTTATTTGAATGCTATTTCTTATTAAATTTTTAGTACAAATTAAAATATTAATTTAATCTCCAAAACAAATATTAATTTAATTCATTCAATTTTTTTTTTTAAGAGTAATTGCGTTTGATATTCAAAAATTCAAACATATTTATAAATTTATCCAAACTTAAAATTAATTGCAAATCTATTTTTCATTTATTAATTATAGGAATTTAAGATAATTGTGATTATACCCTTTTAAATCCAAGATTCATTTCTCCTACCTAATCAACTATTCATGAGAAATTGTAACTGCTATCTATGTGATTTCCAAAGACAAAATGATTCTTTCATTATATTATTTAAGAATTTTCTTTTTCTTGCACAAAACTTTTATTACATAATATTTTTTATTATGATCTAAATTAATTTTCTCCCACCATTTCCATATAAAATTACTCTCATTTCATTCTCCATTTTCATCATCTTAAACAATGAAACTCACATTTTCACAATTGTCATTTATTCTACATTTCATATGCAATCATATTTCTTTACTTCTTTTGATGACAATTGATGTTGTATGCTAAGGTGAATTTATTTTTACTATGTTTTAGTTCAATAATATTTATATATAAAATTCAAATTTATAATCTTATAATTATTATAAACACATATTTTATCTTATTGATTGATTTATTTGTGTGGAGTAAGTTATAAAAAAAAAAAAGTAAGTTATTTGAATGCTATTTCTTAGAGTATTAATATTAAATTTTTAGTACAAATTGAAATATTAATTTAATCTCCAAAACAAATATTAATTTAATTCATTCAATCTTTTTACTCTTTTAGAGCACTTACCCTAATTGATATTCAAAGATCTAAACATATTTCAAATCTATCAAAATTTGAAACTAATTGCAAATCTATTTTTCATTTATTAAATGTACGAAATTAATTTAAGATAATCCATATCATACCCTTTTAAATTCAAGATTTATTTCTCTTACCTAATCAACCATTTATGTAAAATTGTAAGTGCTATCTATGAGATTTCCAAAGACAAAATGATTCTTTCATTATATTATTTAAGAATTTTCCTTTTCTTCCACAAAACTTTTATTACATAATATTTTTCATTATGATCTAAATTAATTTTCTTCCACCATTTTCATATCAAATTACTCTCATTTCATTCTCCATTTTCATCATCCTAAACAATGAAACTCACATTTTCACAATTGTCATTTATTCTCATATTTCTTTGCTTATTTTGATGACAATTGATGTTGTATTCTAATATTAAGCTAATGTGAATTTATTTTTACTATTTTTTAGTTCAATAATATTTATATATAAAATTCAAATTTATAACCTTATAATTATTATAAACACATATTTTATATTATTGATTGATTTATTTGTAGGGAGTAAGTTATCAAAAAAAAAAAAAAAAAAAGTAAGTTATTTGAATGCTATTTCTTAGAGTATTAATATTAAATTTTTAGTACAAATTGAAATATTAATTTAGTCTCCAAAACAAATATTAATTTAATTCATTCAATCTTTTTGTTTTAGAGTACTTACCCTTGATATTCAAAGATCCAAACATATTTCACATCTATCCAAATTTAAAGCTAATTCTAAATCTATTTTTCATTTATTAAATATATGAAACTTAATTGTGTAATTGTGCTAGATATTCACATTTTGAAATTTATTTACAAATCTATCCAAATTTCAAACTAATTGCAAATCTATTTTCCCATTTTTAAATATACAAAATCATTTTCAATTAATGACAATCTTACCCTTGATTTTATTTTGTAAAAAATAATAAGTTTCTTAAATTTAAAAGTTTCCTTTAATATTGAATTAATTGACAATCCATTACCATCCATTACCATTTATACTTTTCCTTTAATATAGAAAAAAATAAATAAAATACCATCCATTACCATCTTCCCTTTTGTAATTTTAATTTCTCACATTTGTATTTCAATTTTTTAACTTGTGATATTAAAAATATGGTTATAATTTCGTGATAACCAATATATGTTTTTTTTTAAAACCAACCAATATATGTTCATTGATTATTGGTAGAATGAAAAAAAAATACTACAAATAAGTTTACTCCATCATAACCTTTGACGTAAAGAGATTTAATTTAATATTTTCAGCCCTTAATTTCTTTTAAAACGAAACTGTTATGTAAAAATTAGATCTCTTTAATGCAATTAAGGAATCCATATTTTACATTTATAATACGTATTTTAAGCGTGTTTTTTTGTATTAATAATAATACTCTTTCATTTTTCATAATATGTATTTATATGTTGGTGAAACTTCATGAATGGACATTCTGTAACACAAGTTAATTCATTGTTTATATGCGTTTTTTATATTATGACATTTCGTGTAATACCATGTTTAGATGTACCAATTAAAGTCAAGTTAATATGTGATTATGTATATTTATGTATTTATTTCGTAATACTAGTAATTAATCCCCCTTTCATTGAAATGAAAATGTTGATTACATAAGATTAAGTACATAATTTCTTATTTATATATCATATTCTAATACCATGTTATTAGTATATTATATTTTGTAGTATTAAGATATACAAGTATCTCATAATCTAGTATTATATATGCATTACTCAAATATACAAGTATCTCATTACAATATTCATAGTTACGAGTATCATAATAAAATATCTTAATACAGCCTAAAATTTGTCTGTCGTTTTCAATATTGCAATATTACATTTCATGTTCAATAATATTGTATCATGCATTTCACAATACTTATTGCACATTATTATATTATAATACCATAAGTTTTCATTAAAAAATCTCATCCAAGTAATTGCACATTATCATATCTAGTATTACATAATACTTATTGTACAATATTATAATACCACACATTTTCATTCAAAAACTTAAGTAACTGCACATTATCCTATCCAGTATTACCAAAGTATTACATAATACTTATTGTACAATATTATAATATTACACATTTTCATTCAAAAACTTCATCCAAGTAACTGCACATTATCATACCCAGTATTACCAAAGTATTACATAATACTAATTGCACAGTGTTATAATACCACACATTTTCATTAAAAAATCTCATCCAAGTAATTGCACATTATCATATCTAGTATTACATAATACTTATTGTACAATATTATAATACCACACATTTTCATTCAAAAACTTAAGTAACTGCACATTATCCTATCCAGTATTACCAAAGTATTACATAATACTTATTGTACAATATTATAATATTACACATTTTCATTCAAAAACTTCATCCAAGTAACTGCACATTATCATACCCAGTATTATCAAAGTATTACATAATACTAATTGCACAATATTATAATACTACATATTTTCATTCAAAAATCTCATCCAAGTTACTGCACATTATCATACCCAGTATCACCGTATTACAGAAAGCGACAACCACTACAACTTACCAGTAAAATGAAGATGAAATACTAGACATGCAACTGTAAAAAAAAAATTCAAAAAAAATTCAAAAACTTGTAAGATGAGTTACGAGAAAGAAACAATAGATAGATGAAATATGCTTCAAGTGATCTTCGAAATTTGCTTCAATATTCATGCCGCTGGGGATGAAAATCGAAAAATGAGATGAAAAAAACTCAAAAACCCATAAATTAGATAAAGGAAACTGAAAAACCCAAAAAACCTAAAGATGGAACGTTCTGCTTCCTTTCCAAAAAAACTAACGTTTCAATTTTGTATGGTATACTAAATTTAAGGATTTGGAATGACAATGATGGAAAGTAGGAGAGAGAATAATGTTAATTAATATAATTTTTCCTTCCATTTTATTCAATCAAATGAGTTTAATAAATCAGTATAGATACTAAGGTAATCAACTATTTAATGAATTTTTATTATTATAAATGTTTGAATATCCATGCAATTTGTTAGGATCTTGGCTAGATTATTAATATTTTTGCTAAATTTGGCTAGATCCGCAAAGTCCTCTTTTTTTTCTGTTAAAAATATACTTTTAATTTTTTTTTCTTTTTAATGAATACATTTTTGCATATGATAAATTATATTTTCCTTATAGAATTATATCTACAAAATATTTTAGAGATATTATAGTTTCTTAAGTCTCTCTCAACAGCCAAAAAGAGCATAGTTTTAGTGACATCTTATAGGATATAGTAATAAAGTAGTTATAGATTTAGAGATGTCTATGGGGTTGGAGAATGACTTCACCATCTCGTCCCTGCCACCAAAATCAATCCCATGAAATTCACCATTTTTTTTGCACGGTTGGGGTGAGAATTCCCCGTGGGGAATTGGCGAGGATCGAGTTCTCCACGCAGAAATTTTCACTGTTTAATTTTTTTTCCTAATCTTTATTTTTATAAGAATTTTCACTAATATTTTCAAATAATTATTTTTTCATGGAAAATGTGGTTGTTTTAGCTAATTATTGAAGAAAAATATATCCAAGAATAACTATTTCTACAAACAAAAAATATATAATTAAAGATTAAATTAGTAAAAAAGAGGAAAAAATCATTTTTAAAAATTAAAAAAAAAAGTAAACGGAGAGGGATCGGGGAAATGGAGATTGTGGAATACATTCCGTGTCCTTGTCCTTGCGAGGATTTTTTTATCCCCGCTCAGTCCCCCGTTCCCCGCCTAAATAGAGATTCACCGTCCCGTTCAGGGCGGGTCTCCGGGGGGCGCCGACACCGCGAAGAAAATGAACATCTTTATATAGATTTGAAATCACCCACCTCTAAATGTCGTTGAACTAAAAAGTCTCTCTCAACCGCATCTATGGTGTAGGTCTTCTTTTCGAGAATTGGGCAAGGATGTAATAGAAGAACTTTTTAAGATAAATTTTTTAACTACAATTATTTTTATGAAATAATTATCATTGTACGTATATCTTGGATAAAACACTTCCCTCTTTTTTTTTGTTGACTATACTTATGTTTCTCTCATTTTTTAATTAGAGAGGTCTATTGTAATTTTTTCTCAATTTGGGGCTTTCATTGTAATTTCAATCATCAATTAAATTATTTCTTATCCAAAAAAAGTTATAAATAATTCTAATGTTATTAAATTAGTTTTAATATTGCTAACAAAAGTAGTAGGTCGGTGACATCAAATATATTTTCATGACCAAGAGGCTATGGATTTGCATTCTCCCTCCTCAATTGTAGTTGAACTAAAAAAATGTAGTTGGAATATACATATATATATTTTTTGGAGAAATGTAGTTTTAATATTTAATTCTAATAAGAAATTGTAGTATTATATTGTTGATTTATTTGATTTTTTATTAAAATAAATAAATAAATAAAGTGGTGGCAAAGAAAGTTTAGTTACTAGATTTGAAAGTTTACGCATTAATGTAGAAGGGGTGAAATTGAACCTTTAACATTTGAAGATAACTTCTTTTTTTAGTTCAACAATATTTTGGGGTAGGAGTTTCGAATCTGTAATCTTATAAGATAACTCTAAATTTTTAACTAATCAAAATAATTCCTCAAACTAATTTCTCATCAAAACTTTGTCCAAACACCTCCTAAGTATAGTATTTATAAAAAAGTATCCTTAAAATTAATATTATATACACCATAATACACAAAAACTTCGTATAATCTTTGACCAACATTAAACTACAAAACTTCAAGACAAGTCAAAATAAATTCTAAATTAAAAGAAGAAAAAAAACACAAAACAAAACAAAAGTTATCCAAAAAAAATAGTAAAGTCTTTCCAAAAAAAAAAAAACGCTATCTGAAGCCACACAATTATTTTAGCAAATACGAGTCCGTTAAAACCGGAATCTCTTTACAGTTGAAATCAAATCGAACCGAGCCAAATCGGACGAAATGGCGATCAAATTCAAGACCAGGCCGCTGCATAAACCGGCCCGAGTCGCTCATCCTGCCCTTCGTCCTCACCAATTTACGGCCGTCTCGATTTTCCCTAGACTCCCCAATCAAATTCTTCATCGCTCGAATCGAACCCCAAAACTCATCCATCAAAATTTCGTAATTTGCAGAAATACCCATCAATTGTTTTTCTTTGCAATCCTCGAGCCGTTTCAACGCACAAACCAACTCGACCGATTCGCCAAAAGTGAGGCAACTGAGCCGCTCGTGAAACTCAGCAACTCGGATTGAAATTTCCTTCGTAGCCGACAAGTAATCGTCGTCGACAAAGTCGCAGATCTTATCCACCAATCTGTTCCCATTCAGATGCAAACAGTGAGGCTTTTTCGTAGCTTCTTCGATCAAACCCACCAAGGATTCGGTCTCTTTGAGCAAATCGGAGTTCAAAATCCCCGAAATCTGCTCTGTTTTTCTCCCCATCTCGGTCGAAGAACCGACAAAAAACCCCAAAATCCGCGAAATCGACAGAACAGTTTCGATGTATCGGGCGTACCATCGAACCCACGAAGATAACTCCCACGAAATTGGATCGGAACTGTCGCGAAAATCGGAGAGTTTGAGGTAATTTCGGCCGCCGGTGAAGGGGAAAACAGAGAGCTGGTCTTGTAAAATGAAGCCGCCGTTCTTGACGATGTGGTGGACGGCGATTAAGCACTTGAGGGCCACGGCGGAGTCTTGGGTTCTTTGGAGGCGGTCCATGAGGACTTCGACGGCGGCGGCGGCGGTGGCGCGTGAGGCCTTGCTTAGAGAGAGAAGGGTGGAGAGGTGCTTCTCGCTCGGCGGTGCGTGGGGGTTGTGTGTGGTGGCGCGTAGGAGGGAGAGCTGGAAAGACTGAATGTTGGGTTTGGCCAAAAGGGCGGCTTTGCTTTGAGATGCTTTGTCTTTGATGAGTCCAATTAAGGAACTGAGTTTTGTTGTGCGCACCATTGAAACATTCAGAGCTCAAACTTGGAATTGGAATTGTGAGATCTTTTTGGTGGTTGAAAATATGGAAGCGATATTATTATTTGGTTATTCAATAGCTGGCTTGTTTGATTGTTCATAATTGCTTTGTCTTTTATCTCTTTCTTTTTTACTTTCCTTGGTTGTTCTTCAAAGGTCAAACACTCGAACCTTCATCGTGATCATAAAAAATATCAACTTTCAACATATGTTATTCAAATAGACCTATCACGGTATGAAAATACCAATTTATTTCCAATGTCAAATTAAACCCAACTCAAATAAAAGTTCTAGGGATAAAAAATAATTTTTGGTCGGTGTTTTTTTTTTTTTTTTTTTTTTTTGTTTTGTTGAAATAATGCTTTGGGTTTCTAACTTTTGTGGCTAACTATTGATTAAAAGTATGAAAATGTGTCGTAGGTAGCCATTAGTAACAAAATATTTCAATTTTCGTTATAACAAAATAACAAAATATTTCATATAAACAAAATATTTCAAAAAATAAAAATAACAAAATATTTCATGCAAACAAAATATTTTAATTTTCATTATAACATCCCACTTTAAAACGTCCAGAATTAAGACATTATTCATTTATATATATATATATATATTAAGATTAGTGTTATTTATGAACTCAAAAAAAAAAAAAAAAGTGTTATTTGTTCATTTAAAAAAAAATATAATTGTTGATTTTCTCTATTTTGATATGATAGAGCAAATACATACGCAACATATTCATTACCCTAGAAGTAACTACCTGTCAAAACAAAAGAAAGAAGTAACTTAATTTGGTGGATTCTCAATAAAAAAAGGAAAAGTTAGTTCAATTTTACAAAATAATTGCTGGTAAATTTAAAAATATTTGTATCCATAGTAAAAAATACGATATTATTAATACTTATTATATAGTATTATTTTATTATTAATACAGTATTTTGTATTATTAATACATTATTATGTATTATTAATATAATATTATATGTTATTAGTATAGTATTGTGTATTAATATAATATTATTATTAATAATACCGTATAATTATTAATATTTATGACTATGATTGCTAAAATTTTTTTTGTCCAGTATTGTAAATATTTTTCCAATTGTACTTATTCTTAAAAAAAACCCCAAAAAAACTTGCATTTGTTGGTTTTAAAAAAATTAACCAACTTCCAGTTTGGTATTCTTTTAATTTTTATTTTTATAATTCAAAATCTATTTATTTAAATTAATATTCTTTTAATTAATTAAAATTTAGATCTTAATGATAACTTTTAGTTCTAAAAAAAATTAAGTTAAAATAAAATACACTTCAAGGCTATTATAAGATTTCTAGTATGTGTAATAATTTAGTCCTATAAAAAAATAATTAAGTTTTAATTTAATGAAGTTTCTTGCATGTGTAAACCAATAGCAGCTATAAATTGTTATAAATTCAAAAGTATGTAAGGTCTCATAATTTTAGAATTTATTACAAGGCAATTTTTTTTATAAAATTTTAGCTGATTTAAATTATTTGAATCTAATTAGATATTAGGACTTAAGGAACTAAAAAGAGAAAGATAATATGGCTTAAGATAATTATATTGTTTAACCTTTATTTAATATAAAATTTTCCTATTTGATCAAATGACTATTTAAAATGTTTTTTATGATATTAAAATATTCGACCTTTCATATGGAGCAGATCCGCCGCGATCCGTTCAATGTCGTTGGAGAAACCACAAAAACCTAAGGTCCGATTTGGTTACGGATTGGAATTCAAATTTTTCGAAATCTAAAATCAACAAAATTCAGTATCGTAATCAAATTTCTCGAAATCTATTGATTATGGTATTTGGTTTGATGTATTGATACTCCATAATAGAAAATGTTGTTTGGTTTCCAATAGGACGGAAAAATTTGAATAAAATATTTAAAATAATGTTGTACTTTGACTATAGTCTATTTTGATTTTGAATTATAAAAAATTAATTTTTTTTTAATTTTTTTTATATATATAAAGAAAAGATGATCTCATATTTTTAAATAATTTTAAGATGACTTAATAAAAAGAAAAAAATAGTTGATGCACAAGAATGTTGAAAACAAAAAAAATTATGAAATAATAATTTTTTTAATATAAATATCAGGGAAAGAACATAAAAAATGAGCTAGTTTACCACTATTTATTTTTTAACATGTTTGTTTTTTCAAACGTTATAAAAAAATGTATGTTAAAAAAAACTATTTTCGCCTTTTAAAACCACTTTCATATTTTTATTTAAATTATAAATATGAATAAAAGATTATTAGATAACCATACAAAGAAGAAAAAATCAATTAACTTTAATAGATTTAAAAAAAAAATTAAACCAATTCAAAACAAAACAAATAAAGAGAAGAGGTGTAACGGCCTAGTTTTCCATTCCGGTTCTACAGGTATGTTCAGTTGCTTTTTCAGTTGTTTGGTTGGGCCGTTAGGGCAGTTTGAGCCTCCAGGGGCATTTTGATAATTTTGCCTTCGGGTAGTCTCGTAATTAACCAAGATTTCAAGACGGTTCTGTTATTTGTTGAGTTCGAGTTTTGATTTCGGTTTCAAGTCCCCAGGGCTAGCATTGCTATTTGAGAAGTTTGGAGCCTTTGTTTGATTAAATAAGAAAAAGAAAGAAAAAGGTGGCTTTGCCAGGATTCGAAGCCGGAATCGCCTGAGGACACGTGTCGCAACCCTGTTAAACCCTTCCCTTTTGGCCTAGACATATAAAGACCGAGCCACCTCTCCAAATTCACTTTTTTTCCCATTTTCTCTCTTTTTCTCCCAAATCACCGAAATCACTTTTTCCTCTCTCCTTCGTCGAAACCCTATCGCCTTCACCGAGCACGAGCAGCCGAGTTCGCCAGCCAAGGCGACCTCTTTCTTTCTCCTTCGCCGATCAGTTTGCCAAGCCGCTCGTCTGCCGCAGCCGCACAGATCTAGTCGCGTCGCAGCTTCGCCTCGCTCAGATCCCCTTCGTCCGAGATCACTAGCCAGCCTTTTCGCTTCAGTTGAGTCCGTGAAAGCACAGTGCCGAGTCCTTGTCCGTTCGCTTGACCGAGCTAAGCGTCTATGCAGCGTTCGTCTTCGGAGTTCGCCCCAACGAGCTTTCACCTCAGCGAGCCGCTCGTCCACGCTATCTTGCGGTTTCTCATCCGTTTCGCCGAACCCAACTCTTCAGTTAGCCGTCTGTAGCTTCGCCTTCGCCTTCGCCGAGGTTCTGTTGCCTAGCTGTCTTGCATTCAGTTTAGGGTAAACTCATTCCCGAGCCTTGCGTGTTTGGTTGCCTGGTTTCGTTTAGCTGCTAGTCGTTAATTATTTATTTGTAATTTATCTGTTAGGTTGTTGGATCTGCAGCTCAAGGAGCATTTTATCTGTTGTTTATTCCTGCTTGTTTCC
>JBBMKA010022740.1:0-27726 GCA_037833695.1 Sechiopsis laciniata | reverse complement strand
TTTTTTATTAATTTATTACTATATTTCATTTGCAAATTTGTTCTTATTAATTTTTCATAATTTTAGAAATATGTTTATATAAAATTTTTTATTAAAAAAATGAGGTTTTTTATGAATTAAAATTATTATTAATTGATAATTTTTTATGAAATTATTCATTTCAAAATCAAATTCTGAGTGAAATTAGATTACAACTAAGTTAACACGCTATTGACTTTTTCAATAGAGTTAAAACTGTTTTTAGAAATAAATATTTTAATATTAATGTTAGCCGAGATTAAAGATAAATTTGATGAGATTTAATGTGAAATTTAATAAAAGAGTTTTTTTTTAAATATATATATAGAAATTCAAAAAGTGGTTAAAGAGTGATTGAAGAGAGGTTAAGAGTGGTTATTTATTACAAAAAAACAAACGAGCGATTATTGAGGAGTGGTTATTAATATTTCTCATGTCTAAAAAACAAACATATCCTATATAAAAAAGTTTTCGAGAGAAAAGAAATAGAAAAATAAAATGAATATTCCCTATTGGATGTGGACACAGCAGTCCGTACCAAATTATGCTACCAATAATCTAATTTCATGTTCTATTTCAAGCTGTCACACATTTATATCTCATACCTTTCATTAGGGTGTATGGATCGGTCCCTTTCATTAAAAAAATTTTTAAAAAGAAAAAAGGTATATGAATTGTTTTTTTTTTTTTTTTTTTTTTTTTAAATTTTAAAAAAGATCCCGTTTGTGAAGGAAGGTTTTTTCAGACAATTCCAAAAAAGTCATCAATTTATCAACCTATTCAATTGTTAGTGTTTTTTTTTTTTTGAAAATTATTCAATTGTTAGTGTTAAAGTAACTCATCACAATTCAATCGAATGGGTCGGTGGCGCGATTAGTTATCTGATTTGGTGTTAATTTATTTTCACTCTACGATCACGGATTCGAACCCGATAATCGATATTTGTAATCCCCTTTCTCCAACTTGTACAAAAAAAAAAAAAACTCATGCCAATTCATAATGTGTTTCTTTCTTATCAAATTAAGTTAATTAAGGTTATTAGATTCTACTTTTTATTGGAGACTTTTAGGAAGCCACATCCTTTCCAATCTAACCTTTAGATTTGAACAAGAGATCAAACTCATGATATGTAAAGTACCACATGAAAAGAAAACCACAACTTAGAAAGTGTGCCTCGTTTTCTTAGCATTGATTCAAAATAGTTAAATTGATTTTTTTTTTAACAATAATATTTAATATTATTAGAAAATTTGAACTTAGTATCTTTTAGTTCGAAGATACATATCAATTACCGTTGGATCCAAACCCGCTTTGACTAGTTAAATTGAACTAAAATTTAACAATATTCTAACCATCGTTTTTAAGTTTTAGAAAATCATAAATTGAATTGAAATGAACAATTTAACTATCTATAAGTTTTTTTTTAAAAAAGTTTTAATAATAACCATAAGTTTAGGCCATCTTAAATAACTATGGTTAGTCACACCTAGATGATCTCCAAACGTTTTTTAAAAAACAATTTTGTCTTATTTATGTGTCTAGTCTTAAGAGTTTTTCCATACAAGCTATAAGTTATTGAACATAAGGTAAATCATATATATGCACCTAAAGAAAAATCCAAAGAACTTATAAAATATCGTGTTCAACAAGAACAAAGTTTTAACAAGATCGGGTAATCTAGTAACTTGAGGTTCGAATTTTTGTTCTCCCGAATCTTGTTAATGGAAAATAAATTACAAATTTATCCATTAAATTTTCAAGTTTATGTTTTTGCAATAACAAAACTAAAATGAAAAAAAAAAAAATCTAATAAATTTCCAAACTCTTAGTTTTGTGTTCATAGGTTATAAGGATGGATAATAAATTCCAAGACTTTCAAATTTGGAATTTAATAACTATGTAAATTGTGAAACCGCTAATATGTTAATTGCTTGATAGACACACAATTAAAAATTTAGGCCTGTTTGGTGCCGTTTGAAATTCAAAAGTTTGAATTTGGAATTCAAACCTTTGTTTGGTAAATGCAAAAAGTTTGGGTTTTGATTCTAGAGCTTTGAACAATACAAATTTGAAGGTTGAGAGGTGATTTTGTATTACCGTGGGTCCTACACAAGTTTGACAATTGTGATTTATTTATTTATTTTTAATGCATTCTCAATCTTCACCTCTCATTTGATTTATCTCTTTTCTCTTGTTTGTAAACTCTCTTCCTCGTATTTCTTTCTCTCTATATAAAATAAAAATAAAGTGCATATTTAGTCGAAATCCCAAAAATCATAAATAAAAACAATCAAATAAATCTAGTTCAAAAAAAAAAAAAAAAAAAAAAAAAAATATATATATATATATTATCATGTTTTATCCATTTATTTTTTAAAAATTTATTTAAAGTTAATTGATTTTTTCTTCTTCTTTTTTTTATCTTCTAATTTATTAGGTATATATTTTGCTTATATTTATAATTTAAATAAAAATATGAAAGTGATTTTAAAAAGTGAAAATAGTTTTTTTTTAAACACACCTTTTTCATACCGATTGAAAAAACAAACTTGTTAGAATATAAATAATGGTAATTAACTATCTCATTTTTTGATGTTCTTTTCCTTATATGATCTAATATTTATATAAAAAATATATAATTTCATGTTTCTTTTGTTTTCAAAATTCTTAGAGCATCAAATATTTTTTTATTTAATCAAGCCATCTTAAAATTATTCAAAAATATGAGATCATATTTTCTTTATAATAATAATAATAATAAAGTTTTAATAATTCAAAATCAAAATAGATTATAATCAAAATACAACATTATTTTAAATATTTTATTAGGATTTTATTTCGGATTATCAATCCAGCAAACCAAACAACATTTTCTATTTTGGAGTATCAATACAACAAATCAAACACGGTAATCAATAGATTTCGAGAAATTTGATTACGGTAGTGGATTTTAACCACAAACCAAACAAGGCTAATTTAATAACTTATTTAGCATAAATTTAAATAAAAAACTCTTAACCCACAATTGAAAATTTAGTGGTCAAAAGGGTTTAAGGAACTAAATAATTATGAATTCAATCTATAATGATGCTTATATATAAATTAATATTTTACGAATTTTCTTAACAAACAAATATGGTAAGATTAGACCATACGCTTGATGAAATAGTGTAATTATGCATACTCAAGAATTAAATACTTAAAATATATATATATATAGATAGATACTCATTTATTACACATTTTAAAAGTCTAATTCGTTAATAATAAGTGGACAAAAAAAAAAAAAAAAAGATAAGGTAAACATGTGTATTCATGAATTACTATAAAAAGATTGAAAGGGTTGATGACGTTACCAATTTGACCTTAAAAATTAATATTAAACTCTCATTTTATTTAAGAATAGTAATATCGTGCAGGTAGGATTTATGATCCTATTCTTCAATTTAAACTAAAAAATACGTAAAAAGAATGCAAATTCCAAAAGCATCCCTCACTAAAATATTAACTTTATTGAGGAAGTCGAGTCTCCCTCCCCCACTAAAATTAAAACAAACAAAAAGTGGGGTTAAATAATTTGCTTAAAATAATTACAAAACACAAAACAAAAAATGGAGATCTAAAGAAACTCAAACCGTTCATCTTAGATCTCATTGAGTGATTGTTGGACCAAGACTTGTTGCCAGCTAATAAATGAAAATAAACTGATCAATAAAAAGCTATCATATTCAAATTAATTGCCCCATTGTTCACATGCAATTTTTAGAAAGAAACATGACAAATATATATGCAGAGTGACAAAGGCTTCTACCAATCTTTCCTCTCAAATGTCCAAATATGTCTTAAAAGATAGGCAACTTCTTCTTACACTTATTTATTGGTCGTTTTTGTCGATCTTGTAATTGTTATTTGATTGATTTGAACTCACAAAATAAAAAACCAAATAAATAACATTTGAGAAAAATGATTTACTTGAACTAACTATCTATTGATTAACACTTTTTTTTTTCTCTCTTTTTTTAGTACAAATTGGAGGGATCACAAACCCTTCTTAAAAGATGTTACTGGCCTATTTTACTTGACTTGGCTCTATCTTTCTTTCATTTTTATTGCATAAATGATATTGGTAACCCATACAAATATTTTATATGTACGAGTCTAACAAAAAAATTTAGATTAATAATTTATACATTTAGATCTAACTCTCATTTTAATTTATTCTCACGAACGTATAATAACTCTCATACTAACTTATTTTAAACAACAAATTGAAATAGAAGAACTTCAATTTGCATAAGTTACTTTTTAAAAACATAAGTTACTTTTTAAAAACATGTTTAATTTTTAATAGATTTCAGACATTCCGTGAGAATGAGATGGGGACGTATCCCTACCCTGTCCCGAGAATAATTGTATGATAGTGTTATAATTAATTGACTTGCACTTAAATAATAACATAAATTATATGTTAATTTGCTAAGTAATTAAAATGTATTTAGGATTAATTAAATACATTTTAATCTAGGCTAATTAAAAGAATCAATTAACAAATATTAAAGATTAAGTTGAATTAGTTGTATAACTAATTAGGGGTTTGATTAGGTAAAACCAAATTTATTAAACTCAGGTTCACCCTATTTGAAATCTATATAAATAGCATGACATTTATTAAATCACTAGGTTCCGTTTGATAACCATTTCGTTTTTTGTTTTCTATTTTTGTTTTTACTTTTTTGAAAACAGGTTTGTTTGATAACAAATTTTAGTTTTAGTTTTTAAAATTTTAAAACGTTTTAAAAATATTAAATAAATTCTAAAAAAAAAAAAAAAAAAAAAAGCTTTTAAAAACAATTTTTTGTTTTTTTTTTTAAAAATCAAAATAAAATGTGATATTTGAAAATAAAAAACAGTTATCAAACATGTTTTTTGGTTTTTAATTTTTAAAAACATAAAACTAAAATCAGTTATCAAACACATATTGTTTTTATTTTTTAAAACAAAAAACCAAAAACCAAAAATGAAAAACTAGAAACAAAAAACAAAAAACGAAATGGTTATCAAATGGAGCCTATGCATTTATTTAGTTAGAAATTAAAAAATTATTAGAGAGAATTAGACATTAGTTATTTGGGAGAGAATTCGATTTTTTTTATTTGTTTGGCATTTAGTAAAATGTTGAGAAGCCAAATTTAAGCAAGGTTGTTTTGAGAAAAAGAAATGGCTAAGGAGCAAGAAAGGAATTTGATCACGATAGAGGAAAGAGAGGGGAGAACAAATCTCCCCCAATTCGCAAAAACCAGCTGAGAACCCCACATTGGGGTTTTCTCTCTTCTGTTCTTCGTCGCACGCAAGACTGCCCAGGAGGGGCAGTCCTTCAAATCACCGGCCACCGCACAAAATCGCCGGCAAGGAGCGTCGTCGCCATTAGGTTTCACCCGCCGTTCAGATTGCATGGTTATTCCTTTGGCCCATGCGGGTTTCTTCGAAAGAGGTAAGAAGAAGGGCAATTTCTCTTGAAGAACATAAATGGGATTTTTCATTGCAAAGGTTCTTGGGATTCACAATAAGGAGCAAAATCACTTGCCTCTCCTCAAATTTCACAAAGGTTGTGTTCTTCCCTTTCTTGCTTATGGGTTTTTTATTCTCTTTGATGTAGAATCTCAAATGTATATATAATAGTTTTAGAACTTTGTTTACTGTTGTTAGATTGAATTCTTGTATTGATACTTCTAATAATATTGTCTCACCTAAGTCGATACTTAGGCAAAGTGAAGTAGGGCTTACGTTCCGAACCACTCTAAATTCTTATGTCGTTTTCTCTATCTTATAGCTTTTAATTTTGCATTTGAATGACTTTATTAGTGTCTGAAAAATTAGTATAGATTGGGTAAAAATTATGTAGACTTGATTTAGAAGTTGTATCTTGATTGCGAAGAACATATATGCTTAGAGTAGGTCCAAGACGAATTTATTATAACAGTTTGGTATCAGAGCCTAGCTTTAGTTTCCAACATATATTGAGCATGTTCTTTCTTAAAAAATGTTTGGTTAAGAATCTTGCATGTTTAGAGAACTTTTTAGATTAAATGTTCTTATGCAAAAAATTCTTAGTATTCTTGAATAAAGCTTCTTTAAGTACTGCATCTTGTATTCTTTATTTGTTAAAGTCTTTAATTCTTTAGAATACTTGAATACTTAGAATCTTTATTTCTTGAAATACTTTTCTTGGTAAATTAAAGTACATTGCTATTGGGTTCTTGTTTGATTTTTCAGGATACTTTCTAAAGCAAGGTGGATTGTCTCAATGGATTCGATCATTTGGTAAGATGGAGCAGAGGTTTCGTTATTGGGCAAATGAAGGCAACCTATCAAATACATGGTATGAAGTAAGATTTAATCTCAAGCCTAGTTTTTAAATGGGTAATTAAAATATGAAAAATCTAGATGAATTAAATAAGGTAATTTTCATAATGAACAGTGTAGGAAATGTCTTTTTAATGAAAATCATGCCATAGTGCTTGTTACTGTTTTTTATGCATGTAACATTGTTAAATTGTCATGAAAATTGGTAGGATTAGTTTAACTTTTTTGAGGTTGTGTTTATCGCTATAAAAGTGTAATAGACCAAGTTTTTAAAAGGAAAATTAAAAATACTAGTTTGGAGACTTTGGTTATTAGAGGGAGTTCCAATAGGGATTGTAACAACATATAAGAGTTAAAATCATGGTAGGTCATGTCTTAAGGGAGTTAGTTATGTGAAATGCTACTATTGCATAAGGTAAGCCTTGATTTGGAGTTTTATTGTCCTAATCTTAAAATCAATTTTTTGGGGAAGGAAAATGGAAAGAATGAGAGTGAAGTGGTGTTAAAAAGTATGTAGTACTTGTAGTTAGCCCCATTTGAAAGGATGTCTTAAATTGTGTATTCAGGATGGTCTTTCCATGTGTCACCAAATAGGAGATTGACTTGTAGACTTCTGAAACCGGTGTGGGAGTTAAGTCATATTAGACGTTGGCCAAATTTGTAAGGTAGATATTGAGGGGGCAATTTAGGCTTAGTCTTCATGATGAGAATATTGTGCTTCTAAATGGGGTAAGGTTTGTGCCCGGCGTTAAAAGGAATTTAATATCTCTAAGTGTGCTTGATCGACTAGGTTTCACCATTGTGATCAAGAATGCTGAAATGGGTATCATGAAGGGCAATAGGGTAGTATTGGAAGGTTTTCTTGATAATACGTTTTACTCTCTAAAAGTTCTTGTGGTGTTTGCTTTTGTGTCCTAGGTAAATAAATTGGTTAGTCTAAATCACCTTGTTGGCATAGAAGTTTGGGTCATACTAGTGAACTAGGGATTAATGATTTGCAATAATTTTTCCTAAATGTAAAAAGTGTTGACCTTGATATTGTAAAATATTGTTTCTATGCGTACATTGGAGAAGTAGGATTTAATGGAGGTATTCAATTTCTTATATGTTTACTATTGATGGAGTTATTTGGTTTGTGTTTGTGATCGATAAATAAACAAGAAAAGATTGTTTTTATTTTCTAAAAATAAATGTCATTCTTTTGGTATACTTGTTTGGTGAATCAATCATGTATGAACACATAGTAACTCATGGGTAAAGTCGATTAGAATGGTTTCTAGAACTTTGGGTGGGAGAGTTGGTATTATGGATATGAATAGGAGCTTTGAGGTTGGCACATATGTTTAAATGCACTTTATGAGTTGTTGCATATTTTGTAGTTTTCCCCTTCCTACCGTATATGATTGTGTTTGCTAAGAAATGTGACTTTTCTTAGGGTACCCTTGTTTATTTTGTAAAGACTTTTGAATTATGATAAACCAAAATGCTTAAATCCTTTTTTTAATAAAGTTGCTAGTTTGAACCTAATTACGTTTCAAAGTAGAAAAAAGTAAGTCACCACAATTTAACTCACCATTCTAAATCTAAGAAAATTTTAGATTTGTTGCCACATTCCACTAGCTACAAACTTGTTTTGAAAATATGGTAGCTTAGTGGAGGTGGATGGTCTTAATCATCTTGTGTGTTGGGTTGTTTTTAAAATAGTGACTTAATGTTATTTTTCCTTTATTTTTTAAAATGCATCCCTATTTTCATTTTGCTTACCTATGGTTGTTTTTTCTTTGACTTTATGCTAAAGGTGTGTATGTCAATATTTTATTAAAGGTTTGCATTATGTGTTGATGTATGTTCCCTTTGAAATAGTGATTGACATGTAGTTTAGGCAAGGCAAAATGTGTGTCATGAGACAATATTTTTAGAGGAGGTTTGTTGTAAACAACTTATATATTTTGTCTCTAATTATTTGTGAATCAAGGTTTTGTTTAAGTTTGCTTGTTTGCATTAAGTATACTTTTGCATGAGTTAATTTTTTTTTTTTAAACCTTGATTGTTTTAGAGAAAAAATATTGAAGAGGCTATGTTTGAATGAGTTTAGTGTTTATGTCATTGTTGATATAGATCGGTTGATAAGTTCTTTTAATATGAATGATGATTAGGTTGCAATTAACATCATAATGTTTTTTTTATTTAAAGTGAAGCCAAGATGGATATTGTTATAATTAATTGGCTTGCACCTAAATAAAAACATAAATTAAATGTTAATTTGATAAGTAGTTAAAATGTGTTTAGGATTAATTAAATACATTTTAATCTAGGTTAATTAAAAGAATCGATTAACAAATATTAAAAATTAAGTTGAATTAGTTGTATAACTAATTAGGGGTTTAATTAGGTGAAACCAATTTTTTTAAACTCATGTTCACCCTATTTGAAATCTATATAAGTAGCATGACATTCATTAAATCACTAAGCTTTTGGTTTGTTTAGTAGGAAATTAAACAATTCTTGGAGAGAATTAGGCATTAGTCATTTGAGAGAGACTTTGATTTTTTTATTTGTTAAGCATTTAGTAAGATGTTGAGAGGCCAAATTTTAGCAAGGTTGTTTTGAGAAAAAGAAAAGGCTAAGGGGCAAGAAGGGAATTTGATCAAGAGAGAGGAAAGAGAGGGGAGAAAAACGATCTGAGAACCACTCTAAATTTTTGTGTCGTTTTCTCAATCGTCTAGCCTTTAATTTTGCATTTGAATGACTTTATTAGTGGCTCAAAAATTAGTAAAGATTGGATAAAAATTATGTAGACTTGATTTAGAAGTTGTATCTTGATTGCGAAGAACATATATACTTAGAGTAGGTCCGAGACGAATTTATTATAACAGATAGACACAATAATTATTTATAATATTATTATAATATGATTGATATTATGAGTAAAAATTAGTTGATATATTGAACTACGTAACTTAGAAATATGATTAAAAATTTTATTTAGTTTAAAAGGGCCAATCGTGAATAATTCTTTCTGAAATCTAAAACTCCCATTTTTATTAATAGATTATATATTTATTTACATGAGAAACTTGGTATCTTATAAAGTTTGAAACTAAGTATTGTCTAATTCTCAAAATATCCTAACATACCTATTCCTTGAAAACGAAATTCGTCCTTGAGTTTTAAAAAGAAAAAATCAATGCCGTTTATTTCGATATGATTTGGAAAAACTCAAACAAAAATACTTGTTTCCTTAAAATTCATTTTAAGTTTTGAAATTGAATTAGACCAAAAATAAATCCAATCAATTTGGAAAACAATAATTGTCATTTAAAAAAAAAAAGGAAAATTGTAATGAATAGTCTATATTAAGAAAGTAATTGCAAATTTAATCAAAAATTAAAGTTATTGCAACCGTGTTTTTTTAGTAAGAGTTAGTTAGATATTATTTTTACTATATTCCATTATACCCTTACACGAATATTTTTCAATTTTGAAATAGTAATATTAAAGATCTTTTTCGGAATTTGATTTTTTAATTGATAAAATCTAATTTACTGAAATTAGATTTATCAAAACGATTTCTTCTTCCTTCACAATAGGAAGGAAACAAGAAAACAAATAGCTTTCAATTTTGAATCTCATCTCTAAAATTGGTGTCGAAAAATTTAAATTGAATGGTGTAAATTACATTCTGATTTTCCTTGGGTTCAAGTCTCAATTTATAACTTAAAAAAAAGGTCTCAATTTATTGTATTTATTTAGAGAATTCTTTCAACTTTTAGCCACTTTTAAAAATCGAGAAATTATAATGGATGAAATATTTTAACAAAATAATTACAAATGTAATCAAATTTGAAAATATTTGTATCCATAATCATAAATATAGTTTAATACAGTATTATTAATACTCATCCATACAAATTAATACAGTATTATTATTAATACCTATGACTATAATTGCTAATTTTTTTTAAAAAAAAAGTGACCATGTTTATTATTATTTTCTGAATTTGGCTATTTTTGTAAGTTTCCCTTAAAAATATAATATTAAATATTTACTGTATTTATTAAAAATACAGATTAAAAATTTATTGTATTTATTAAAAAATACATATTAATCATTTAATGTATTTATTAAAAATACGATATTAAACATTTACCTAAAATAACATTTATCGTATTTATAAGAAAATATAGTATTAAATAGTTCTTGTATTTATTAAAAATACAGTATTGATCATTTCTCTACAAAATATAATATTAAACTTTTTTTTTGAGAAACTAAAATATTAAACCTTTATTGTATTTATAAAAAAATACAATATTAAACATTTACTATATTTATTAAAAATACAGTATTGAAAGGATTGTATTGGTTTATTTGATGGTTAATGAAGATATATATTTAAAAAAAAAAAAATTTATTAAAAATACAATATAAAACAATGAATCACTATGTCAAACCCTAAATTAATTGAATAAAAATGAAAAATATTGTAAGTAGAATAGAGAAACGTAAATGAAAAAATAACAAATTCTAAAAAAAAAAGAGAGAGAGAATAACTGGCCAAAGAGAGAATATGAAATTGTTGGTGAATGACAAGTCGGAGTTCTAGAAGAAGTAGTTTCTTCGGGAGATATTTTAGGAATATTGTATTTTATATTCTAAAATATATACATTAATTGCATTTATTAAGTTTGAGGATATTTCCGTCATTCACCATTGAAACGGATTTTTTCATTTTAAATCAATGATTAATTTTGCTAAATTTTCAACAAAAGCACACATTTGTAATTATTTTATTTCTATAGCCTCATTCCGTAAAAAGCCCAAAAGAAAAAACATTTTGGGCCAAATTGAAAGCCCTTAAGACCAATAGCTGAAACGTCTGTTGAAAGAATCTTGGGCCTGAGTGTATTAATGGATGAGACAACTAGGGAAATGGCTTGAATTTAAAAATTAATTAGGGACGTGGGTAAAGATCTTTAGACTTTAAATTTATGTATTTTTTTATTTTCAAATTTTAATTAATTTTTAATATGGAAAGTAGTTTACAATTGTATACCTCCTATATTTCATAGAGTTTCTTTTTAATCTATTTTAAATAAATTATTTGTAACTACTTTTTTAATCTAGAAAAATCTAAAACAATTTAACTAATTTTAAAAACGTTAGACAAATATAATTAAATCAATAATTATAAAATACCATGAGTTAGAGATTTTGAAAATATTAAAATTTATATATAATTTAGAAAATTTATTCTTAACGTTCACAAATATAACTATACATCCTCTTCCCATAAGTCGTACATACTCCTGTTGATCAGTGTGATTATTGTAAGTTTGGTTAAATAGAGCTTGAGTTTTATGAGTGCCTTAAATATCCATTTTTGAAGAAGATGACAATTTCATTTTGATTCTTTCTTTTCCTTGAACAACTCCCGCGAAAACCCTCCACCCTTGTATTTGAGATTGATGATAGCCCCGTGTTTGAAAAATCCGCCCGCAAGAGAAATGCATGCATTTCGTTGGGCTCTGATTCTCGAGACTTCAAAAGGGACCGACATTGGAACCAAGTTTCTGAAGGTATAAACGTTTCTAGTGTAAGCTTTTAAATCTCTTTTGGTGCTCCGACATTTTTTCCAGTATAAGCTTCCAAATCTCTCAAATGGATCTGGTTTTTAAAGATATTAACGTCTAAAATCAAATTCCTACTTTATATGGATTTTGTTTTTGTTTTTTTTTTTTTCTTTTTTTGCATATGTTAGACATGGTTGGCATGTATTTATATCTAATAGAATCCCTACTTTGTAAGGATTATATTTTCCTTTATTTTATATTTTTTTTTATTTCGCATATGTTCAACATTGGTTGTACGTATTCTGTACATATCCTATGTTAGTTACTGTTGACACCTAATCTGTATAGAGTATTGACGCATATATTAGTTACGTTAGTGTTGTCACTTGTATATACTATATGAGTAACGTTGTTTCTTTGTTTTGTTTTTTTTTTTTTTTTGTTGCATAAGTTAGACTTTGTTGGCACATATTCTGTACATGTCATGTTATAATAATGGTGCATATGTTGATTACTATTGCTTATTTATATATTTTGTGAATAACGTTATTTTTTATTTTATTTTCGTTTATGCATATTTTAGATACTGTTGGCACAAATTTCACTTCAAAGGTAAGATCAACATTCAGTTCAAGGGGCACAAAATTATACACATGCGACGGATCCGAAATTATGCACTGCATATGTAGACCCTATAACTTATTAGTGTGCCCTATGTTTGTACATCTATTGTACATCGTGATTTAAGCACATGAGACCATAATAAAAGTTAAATAAAGGAGAAAAAGTTAAAGTTCGATTAATATAAAAAATGGTTGGAGTTAAATAATGATTGGATTGGAGTTTGAAGAGTAGTTGAGGAGAGGTAGAGGAGGACTTGTGTGATGTATTAAAAATAAATAAGAGGAAGAGGAAATTTCAATCCCTAAAAATAATCACCCCTTATAGGGGTTTGATTGAGGAGTACTATTTATTTATTTTATTTTTTAATTATTATTGAAGAATAAGTGAGTATAAATATTTCAACATGTAATCTTTTGATTAATTGGTTATACAAAATATTAGTAGAGTTAAACTCTTGTTGGCCTAATGCTCTTTTATCGAAGTATTTATTTTGTTATATCCTCAATAAAAATAATTTACACCTTTGTTTGTTACCATATTAAACACGCTTAATTAACCTTATAAATTTGTTTGTTTGTTTTTTTTTCCTTTCTTCTTTCTATCTTAACTATTCATTTTGTTATCTTGATATATATTAAGGGGCATTTGAGTAGCAAATTGGTTATATTAATTGATGTTGATGGGTTATAAGTGTTTATATTTACGGTACAAGTAGTTACAAATGACAGAACTGAAAGGATTTGTGGCATGTTGGTTTCGTTGTTTGGTGGTAATCCAGTTCAATACAGCGGTCACGAGTTTGATTTTAAAAAGTATCATACTCTCATTTGTTTGAAAGTAGTAGTATAGGATTTGTGGTCCCTTCTCAAAATTAATAAGATAGATTTTTTTTTTATTTTTTATATCAATAAGATAGAAGAATATGTACTAATAAGATAGATAATAAGTTGAAGTAGAGTACCATGCATTTTTTAAAAACAAATTTATGAGTCTATGAGTTGAATCTTAGCGATGAAAAAGAAGAGTAACATAACTCGAGAATCCAACTCAACCAACACAAACCAAAAATCTAGGGTCAGGTTGGTTGTGCTAATGTATAGAGTTGGTCTAGTTGACGAATTGACCAACCCGAAAAGTTGGGTTGGTCCAAAAAATTCATTCAATCCTATCTGACTCGGACCATGTACGCCCCTAGTTTTATTTTTTATTTTTTTAAAAAAACCAAATCAACACTGAATCGAATCAAATGAAAATCGATTTAATGGTCTTGTATTTTATTGGACATCAATTTAGACCTAATGGTTAAAAAATTGAAGATATCAATTATCGATTTGGCACAAAATCGACAAAAATCAAACTAAAATCACCCCTATTGATCATTGTACCAAATCGTGTAGGAAAATTGATTTGGATTTGATGTAGGACACGCTAGAGAAAATTACTGAATACATGATACCACATTAGAAGTTTGTACGTGAGAACTTAGAAATTTTTACTTTTATAAGGGCCCACTCAAAAGACTTTCACACGGATAATTAGGCAAATGTCTATTTTTTTATAAAATAGACATTAAATGTTACTCTTCTAGATTGCTTAAATATATGCCTAAATCTAATATTTTGAAATTCAGTAATTAAATTAATATATTGTAAATGATAATTTTATCCTTTTTGTGAATTTAATTTTTAATTTGTTTGATAATCTCATTATAGATACACTCTAACAAAATCTTTGAGAATTTAAATTTAAAAAATTTTAAAAAATAACATATAGAATTGTATTATGCGGTTGAAAAAATAAGTTAAAGATAAAAAAGAAAATAGAAAAATTAAAATAATTTTCGGGATCCCTTTCAGACGTCCATCCAGCCATTTACCTATGCATACATATAGTTGCCTTTGAATGAAGGTTAGATTTTTGTATTGAAATAAAAAGTAATAATTGAATACATACCGAACATGCACAAAGCATAATTATTATTTGGTGGAGCTTCACAGTTCTTGAATATTGAGCAATATTCGATATCCTTGTGAAACACAAAAGGAACAAAAATAAAAATTCATCCATCCTAAAGAAGTACGATCAAATACATCCGCTAGTGTGTGTGAAGTTCTATCCCATTTCATACCATAAGAGCGAGCTTTCTCCCCAACTGCCATGACCCTCCAATTAAAACTTCTCCTACCAAGAAATCGGGCAAGTCTGCATTATCATCCACGCATGAAGAAATATTTGAACTAGTTGTCGTTGCAACCTCACGTGTCGTATAGCTGCCAACATAATATAATTCACTATTAGTCTATTATGTTGACCAGAAGTACAAATCTTTACAAATCCTTACATATTTATGATGCTCAAGACTAGTGTCTCCTGCTCTGTAAAGACCCGACTAAAATAACTAATTTTAGTAGGACTTTACCAGCATGCATGATTAAATAGCTTATTAAAATAAGATTTAAATAGTCAAACATACTTTTGATTAAAAACAATTTCTCAAACAACAACAAAGTTCAACTCTTTGCTAGGATAAGTTTAAACAAATAATTGAAAGAAATAACAATTAATTTAAATAGTTCGTGCGGAATTGAAATGACAAAAGAAATAAAGAAACTCTACTGGTTCTATTTAATTTAGGGACACAACTGGCCCTAATAAAGATCAGAAACACAACTGGTCATGCTAAAAGAAACTCTACTGGTTCTATCTAGTTTAGGGACACAACTGGCCCTAATAAAGATCAGGAACACAACTTGTCCTTATAAAACTTATAGGAAACGCAACTGGTCCTACAAAATTAGGGAACGTAACTGGCCCTAATATAGATCAGGAAACGCAACTGGGTCTATAAGTTACAATCATCTTATTTACTACTCAGCATCCCATACTACTGAACAGTATCAAGCACAAGGAATATTCATATAAAAATATGATTTACAAACTATCAGTGGCTCAAACAACAAGCATAGAAGTCAACGAGGTCAAACTTAGCTCAAAGATTAAATCAATGCATCTTATAGGCAATCTAGCAAATAATCAATCAAATATCAAGCAAACGAATGCATTTAAGGACCACACAAACTTAGATAAAAAGTCCTTACCTCTTGAAGTTACAGAACTCCTCAATTTGCGTGCTAAACACCTCGAATGAGCTACGAATTTGGGCCTAAAATAACCACAACCCAAGATTAACATTGGGACCTAGACTCGTAATTTTGAGAACACAGAACATCCCAACCCAAAATTAAAAGAATCGTTAAAACTCATATTTATAAGATACCACATTTTCTACATGATTTCTGTTTAAAAGAGTTTTAAAATAATTATTTCCCAAATCCATAGTCAAGGATTTTTAAATAATCAAATCATCCCAAATATTTGACATTTTAAAATATAGCCAAAAACCCACAATTAAATTGTGATTTAAAATGTCATTTAGCTTTTAAAAATCAAATACGACAAAATAAGCCCAAAATTCATTTAAATAAAATGAACCAAAGAAACCCAATCATTTAAACAAACTACAACATTTAAAAACTCAAGACCAATAGTTAATTAACAATTTCCAGCATTTAAAAACTCATTAATTTGCTTTTTAAATTCAAGCCCAACAAGTTCCAGCAGCCCAATATGCATTCCAATTTAAAATAAGGGCTTTTTACCGGATTAGGCTAAATAGAGAAAGTTTTTACAAAAATGTTCAAATTTAAAAGTTTTAGCACAACTAATCAATCACATTTAAATTAAAAAATTGTTTTATAGGCAAAATACACAAATACCCTCCTTTAAATTTGTGCACATCGTAAGACTTTTCAAACTTTCGTCCAAAATTCATCGATCCAAAATTACCTCATTAAAAAATCTCCTCAAATGGTGGGATTTTCTGGAAGTTTATTTTATTTTTTATTAATTATTTTTTTTCACGTTTGTTACCTGGTTTCTAGGTACATAGTTGTGTTGATTTTGCCAAAATATCTAAAATATTCAATCGTGTATTTATAAATAAATATGGATTTCTAGATTATTGTAATTTTCTTGGTATCGATTAAATGAATTAAGTTGTGTAATGTAGTAATAAATTTAAATTGTATAAGTATCATAATTTTTTTTATTTTGTATAAATATTGAATTAATATTCTATTTCACAACTAAGATATCTTTTATATTTATGTATATTTGGGGAAACTTACAAAACTTAAACCTATAAAATAATTATAAATATGGTCTATTTGAAAAAATAGCAATTATAGTCATTGATATTAATACAGTATTTCGTATTATTATGTATCATTAATGCAGTATTTTGTATTATTATGTATCATTAATACAATATTATTACATAATAGAGAAATACTGTATTAATAATAAATAATATTGTATTAATGATAGTCATTGATATTAATACAATATTATTGTATTATTAATACAATATTTTGTATTAATAATACTGTATTAATGATACATAATAATACAATATTTTGTATTATTAATACTGTATTATTATGTATCATTAATACCGTATTATTAATAATAGGGAAATACTGTATTAATAATAAATAATGTTATATTAATGTGTATTAATACTATATTAATAATAAATAATATTGCATTAATAATAAATAATATCGTATTAATAATATATCATTAAACCGTCTTTTATGACTATGGTTATAAATATTTTTTAAATTTGACTATATTTATAATTATTTTATTAAAGTAGCTGATGAATTGCCATTTTTCAATAAAGAGGTTTGGAAGGATTATGAATGATATATTCTAAAACTGAAGAATTCTAAAACAATACAAAAAAAAAATTCTGAAGAATTTTAAAACAATACAAAAGAATGTTGTATGTATGAAAGTTGAAAAATAAAACTTAAAGAATAAAAATGGTGATTAGATTTTAGATTGAAAGAAGCTTAATTTTAGGAATGGAACAACAAAGAAAGAGGCGTTTTTGAATAATTGGGGAGAGAAAAAGTAACCGTAAATGAAAAAAGAAAAACAAAACAAAAGGGAAAAATTTTAAATGAGGGTATAATTGTACTTAACAAAAGTATTAATTAATCAATAAAAAACAAGTAAATATATATGCAATTATTTAAGATTTTGATTATATTTGTAAATATTTTGTTAAAAGTGACTACTCTATCCAATTTCCCTTAAAATAAAACCCACAATAGCACAACAGCTTTATACCTCAAGCTGGGTCGCGAACCGGGTCGGACAGATCGGGCAATGGGTCTCGCGGGTCTGGAACGCACAAGCGCGGACGGGTCGGCGGTGTCTTTCCGGGTCTGTGACGCACGACTCGGCCCACAATGCCTGGAATCGACGCGTCTTGCTCGTCTGAACGGGATCCCGGCGCTGGTTCGAGCAGAAACGACGGGTCTGAGGCTGATTTGGAAGAAACACGAACGTCTCCGGCGTGGGTCGACTTGATTTGGGGATTGACGGCGATTATACGACCGAGTACAAGCGTGGGTTTGGCCATTTTCTCTACTCAGATACCACTCGGGAAGAAGTTCGGCACAACCACAATTCTATTTCTGAAGTCGTTGGAGATGAAAAGGTGGAAAACAAGCGGCGGTGATAGTGGATTTTATGTTTGCGAAGAAGAAGACACAGTTGCTTTTTTTTTTTCCTTCATTTTTTATGAGAAGAATTTGGATGTAATTCAGACTGTACTCTCAGCATGATGTCATCTCTGTGAAATATTTGGTACCATACATCTCATCTTTTTTTTTTTTCTTTATATTTATAATAAAAAAAAAGAAAAAAGATATGTGGTTCCAAATAAATGACATGATGGTGGTGATGCAGTCCAGGCTACACCCGAATCAGCCCCAGACCCATCGTTTCTGCTCGAACCAGCGCCGGGATCCTGTTCAGACGAGCAAGATTCCAGGCATTGTGGGCCGAGTCGTTACTTGGCAAGTTATTTAACGTACAAGAACAGGAAAAGTTATTCAAATAGCTTTTTCCAGCTAATTAAAATAAGGAAAATACCATTTAAGTATTCTATTTTTATTTATATAACTAATAAGCCAAGAAAAAAAAGGAAGAAAACTCAATGGTTTTTATTGGTTTCAAAAATTAAAGAGTCTCATTTAATAATTACAAATAAAATCATTTTTAATTATCTCATAATTAGTTCCTAACAAAATAAAATGTGGGAAAAACAACCTAATTTTTCAAAAGAAAAATCCCGCTTCGTAACATATTCAATACTAGTTTGCATAGAAACTTCTTCAACTCATCCTTGTTTGACAACATGTGTCCAACTTTTAACGCAATCGAGGTATCGAAGTTGTTTGTGTTGTACATCTCAATGTATATGGGTACATTTTCTCGAAAGATAAAGCTATCGTTATATATGGCGCTGGAAAATCCGCTGTACATTATGATTATGTGGTCAAACTTTCGCCAATATCAAGTGCAAATGCAACTAAATTGATAAATTGGCTAATTGTTGTACCGTATGCTATTTCAATTGTCACCGTCTTATAATTGGAGTAAATATCCCTTTCATCTCATATCCTCATTGAAGACAACTAGATGGGCGTGGCCTCCATTGTTGCAGAACCAAAATCCTTGCGATGTGAAATTTAGGGAGAATTGCAAATGTGTGGATTAGGAAGATTGTAGAATTATGATATTTAACAGTGATTGTGAGTGTGGAGACAGTCAACGTTCGGGGAAATATCGTAGAATTCTGATTGTCAACTGGTGAGGTGGAATGTGGCTAAACGGCATAAATTTTTTTTCCTAAAAATTAATCTTTTTGTCATTCAATATTGTTTATATAGAGATTTTTTTTTTCAAATTTTAATTTGAATTAACAATCAAATATGAGATAGAGTGGTTATTCAATATAAAATCTAATTGTTTAAAAAAAAAAAAACTTATTTGAATCCATTTAAAAAAAAAAAAGGTATTCAAAATAAAATAATTAGATATTGATGGTGGTATGGGAGAATAAATCTCCTTAAATGTAGGCTATTTCACCGATTTTTTCAAAATTTTTAAAAGGTCTCTTAAAATGTAGGCATGTGTGGAGGATTTTTTTAAAACAATATTGATTATTAATTACGTAAATTCTTAGGATATGAGAGACATTGTGGGAGTAAAATCCCTCTCTCCTCCAAGTAGACATGGATTTAAATGCAAAAAATAGGTAGACATTTGATAGTATATCTTTCGAAAAGTAGACAATTCTTACCATTTCTCTAAAAAAAAAGTAAGAAAACTTTTTTTTTTGAAATAAGTCATTAATAATAATAATAATAGAGAAACATACCAACACACTCATAATGAAGCAGGAACATACACGAAAGATAACACAACCTATTACTACTTTGGTCCTAATCCATAAGTTGGACGATGACCAAACTGAAAACGTAGATTTAAGGATACAAAAAATTCTAATAGGAGCAACATCACTCTGAAAGATGACTTTTTTACAATTGGAAATAAAAGAGCCCATCATAAAAGACCAACTAATAAATTTCAACGCTGCAAAGATTGAGTTTTGGAGAACTTTGGAGGTAAAATTATTGTTCATCATTATGTACATAAAACTTACTGACATACATGTACCCACCAAAAAGAGAGAAGAGAGAGCTCTAAGACTTTAGAAGAATTGAGATACCTTCAAAGGTAATTCTCGTTTATCCTTACGATAGCATTTCCTTTATCAATTAGCTCTTCTGCAAAATTGACGTTATCCAAGACAATTCTAGTTTAAATGATTTGCATTCCACTGAAAACAAACTTAAAATTAAAAATAAAGATAACTTGGAAAATATGTAACTTTACGATGCACTCGAGAACCTTTAATGCACGTGAATTCTTGAATTCTCGTGCATTTTTGTTGAATAAGATCATTGTTGAAAGTGAGGCTGTTCAGCAGCCTCCTTGTCGAACAATTCTCATCGTTGAGCTTCGTCTTCTTTTAAATTGCTGATAAAATCATAGAGGTATCCTTACACAATTCCTTATTCACCTCAACCGCCTCAAGTAAATTAATTGAGTTAAACTCCTGCAAAAAACAGTAATTCCTCCAAACAAACATCTGAAATGGGCTTTAAAAAAAACCTTTTTTTGGCCGAATAACTTTAAAAAATCACCATATAATACTAATTTGACCAGGAAAGTAATAAAGAAGTGGGAAGAAAATCTTGTTATATATTTCCGATCACCAAATTTTCACTATATACGTTTAAATTTTGTTTTATCTAGTAGCGGAAGACATTTGGATATTAAAAAAATTCATAAAAAACCTAACTTTTTAGACCCCTAAAGTTTTTGCAACCACTCATCCCCTCTATGATGATTTATTTTAGATAGTTATTTTGAGTTCTTACACCAACTCAATATTCACAGTAAACTGGTGGATACCATTCGTTTGCCCAAGTAGGGAAAGATAAAGAACAAGTACAAGTGTATACAGAGGAGAAACTGTGTAAAATCAATTTATTTGTAGTACTAAGTAACTAATATAACTTCATAAAAGGCTAACATAACCATTCTAACTATTTTACTTTGCCTATTCAGTTAGCTATTTCACCAATCCTAACCATTCTCTTGCCAGCGATATAGTTTGTAGAAACTAAATTCAAATAACAAAACAATAAAACACAAATAAAAAAATCGCGCAAGCTTTACACTTCGTGATTGGAGAGACAAGGCACACAATTTTCTCTATCAACACTTTTCTTTATTTCTTTCTAAAACTCTCTCTACAATTTTCTTTCTTTTTCTCTATTTTGCTCTATGGAATAAGCATTCTATTTATAATCCTTACAATTTCCACTAATTCCTTATGTTAAAATAATTTCGCCTTGAACCTACTCTAAGCATATATGGTTCTTTATATTCAAGACAACCTTCTAAATTCAAGATTACAAGATTTTGCATATTCTTTGATAATTTTCCAGCAACTAATAAAGTAATTCAATAGGCAAAATAAAATGTATAAGATAGAGAGAACGACACAAGAATTTAGAGTGGTTCGGTGCGTGAGCCCTACTCCACTTTACCTAAGTTACGACTTAGGCGAGATAATATTATTAGAGGTTTTACATTTCATAATCCCAAATGTAATTACAACATCAAACAACATAAAAAAGGCTATAACAACTACAATGAGATAATTTACATCAAAGAGAACAAAAAAAAAAAAAACCCATAAGCAAGGAAAAGAGATTTGACACAATCTTTAATTGATGACTTTGAGAAGAAGCTTGTATTTGTGCTCCAATCTTGCAAGAATCACACCAATTTTGTAGATCTTGGCTTGCAATTTAAAACCCTCAAATAACGCTTCAAGAATTGCTTCCTCCTTCAAGTTTTTTTCAATGAAACCCGCAAGAAACAATGGATCTTCGCACAAGCTTCAAATGGCATCGACTAAAACCAAGAGATGGCGCCTCGCCGGCGACGAATGGCGGGGGTCGGAGGCGGTGAACGGCGAATGCCCATGTGTGACGGCAAGAAGATGAGAACCCCAATAGAGTTTTTGGTGGGTTTTTGCAAATGGGGGGAGAGGTTCTTCTCCCCTTCTCTCTTTCATCTCTCTTCAATCAAATTACCTTTGAGCCCCAAACCCTTTTCTTTTTCCTCACAAAACAACCTTGCCTATTAACTTCACTAAATGTCAAGCACTTAGCAAATTCAATAAACTCTCTCAAATGTACATTAGGATCAAAATGCTTAATGATTTAATGAATGCAATGACATTTATATAGATTTCAAAAAAGGTGCACATGAGTTTAATAAAATTGGTTCCACCTAATTAAACCCCTAATTAGTTATATAACTAATTCAATATAACTAATTCAACCTAATCTTTAATTTGTTAATTGATTATTTTAATTAACCTAGATTAAAATGTATTTAATTAATCCTAAACACATTTTAATCAACTTAGCAAATTAACAATTAATTCCATGTTATTATTTAAGTGCAAGCCAAATAATTATAACACCTTAATTATCTACTTACTAATTCGTTAATTGACTCCTAAATTGACAACTCATTACAACAAAATATCAAATTTGCATTAAAGTTTATTCAACAAACGTTCCCATAAACTTAAATGCTTATACCATGCGCCATGCCAATCAACTTCTTGAATTTGTCGAATAAAACCTTCGATAACGATTTTGTGAAAATATCTGCAACTTGATTCTGGCTCGCTTCAACGCCTTCCAATGCGAATAAACTAGCTTCTCTATGAATCGACTAACAAATTCTAAAATATTGTTAAATTAAAAAAATTAGCAGAATAATATTTCTCTATATTCATTTATCAACAAAAAGTGTTATTCTATCTCAAAACAAATAAAAAAAATCATTGTTTTTACGAGAAAAAAATACTATAACCGAAATTCAAAATTGTACATTAAAATTAGAAGATTTGATTTATTAATTAGGTACATCGTTAAAATAATCATCTAATAAAGAATATTTAGAATTTGCAAACGAACCCTAAAAAAAAAAGGAAAAAGCATATTATATTATTGGAATTTTACATGAATAACACAAAAAAAATAAAATAAAATAAAATAAAATAAAAAAAATAAAAAAAATGCCATCCATAGCACTTTTTTGAAAATATTCCATATATAACATAAAAATGGGGCACCCCTTGTAAAATGACCAAAAAACCTTTCCATCAATTTCAGACGATAGCCTTCTATTAGTTTCAGCCAATAGTCTTTTATTAGTTTCAGCTGATAGCATTCAATCAATTTTCAATTGATAGCTTTCAATCAGTTTTCTAAATTAATTCATTTGGGGCATAAAAAAGAAATGGTGGGTTTAAAAAGACCAAAAAGATCACTTAAATCAATTTGTTAATGATTGGCTCTATCAGTTTTCTAGTGATTGACTTGATCAGTTTGCTAGTGATTAACTCTACAACTTTCTGGAGATTGAATCTATCAATTTTGGAGAAATTAAGCGTCCTTAAAGTCGACGGTTCAAGGTTCAATCAGTTTTCAGTTCAATTAATTTTCACTTAAAAAAATGTTTGACTTCTATCACGAATAAAATTGATTGACTTCTATGACTAAAAAAATTGATTGACTTCTATCACTAACAAAAAAAATTATCTTCTATCACTTAAAAAACTGATTGACTTCTATCACTAACAAAACTGACTTCTATCACTTACAAAAATGATTGACTTCTATTACTTAAAAAATTGATTGACTTCATCACTTAGAAAACTTACTTCTATCATTTATAAAAATAATTGACTTTTATCACTTACAAAATTGATTGATTTCTATCACTAAAAAAATTGACTTCTATCACTTAAAAAAATGATTGACTTCTATCACTTAAAAAGCTTATTAACTTCTATCATTAAAAAAAAAATACTACCCAAATTTGCCCTTTTATTTATAGCAACACAACAACCTATATTCCCTCGCCTCATTTTTTTCTTTCGGTTCTTCGACTTAGGTTTCTTCCTCCAGCTTTCTAGTTCTCTTCTTCTTTAGCTTTATTGTTCTTGTGATTCTCTAGCTCTCTCTATGTCCAGCTCTCCAATTTCTTTATTCCTTGGTCGTGTGTAATGTCTTCAACAGGTAAGTTTATATATTTTCGGTAAGTTGAAAATTTTCTCATTTGTTTTTTATGATTGTTCTGATTGATTATTGATGATCTCCTGACTTCGAGTGATTTCTTCTAGATCGGAAAAAAAATATAGTTGATTAACGAATTTTGCGTTTATTTCCGTTTTGTATTGGTGATCGATTTTAACTCAAGCGTTGAGTTTGACAAGAATTTCTAGCTAACTCTAAGTTCAAAGTTGATGTTCGCAACGACAATTTTTTTTATCGGCAGTGATTTGTGCATAAAATTTGAAGCGTCGATTTTTTTTTTCAGTGATTGAATTCCGACGAGTTCTGGGGTTGAAGATGAGTTTCATCTTATAATATGATCGGCGACTAGATTTGTGCAACATATGGGCAGCGATTTGTGAAGTTTGACAATTCTAAATGATATTTGAACTTTTGAACCAAAATGGAAGGTGAAGAGGAATTCGAATATGTAGGAGAAAGGAAAGAGGAATTCGAAGATGGAGGAGAAGGAAAAGAGGAATATGAAGAAGGAGAAAATTTTAGGTTTTTAGTTTTCTTCTATCATAAACTCAAACTTTTGTTGTGCGAAGTTAGAAAAAGAACGAAAGATAAGAGAACTGAAAAAAGAAACTAAAATTGTGAAAGAGGAAAGTTGCAGACCAAGGTGGAAGGAAGAAAGAGTAGAGGGTAAAATTAGATTTTTTTAAAAAAAGAATGAGAATCTGCCATGAAGGAATTACTTTAAAAAAAAGCTATCATTAAAATAGGTGAAGGTAAGTTGCTATTCGTAGTAATTTCCGTTATACTATTAACGTTTCTATTTAATTTTTTTAAAAAATTTAAATAATTATTTTGTTATTTGTAAAGAAAATAAATATAAAAGTAAACTAAGAAAACACAAAAGAACTAAAAATTGAAAACAACAAAAGTATTTAATTTTGATATATAAGACCTGAAAAAACTAAGAATTAGTTTCCTATCAACCTACTTCACATTTAAATGTTGTAGGGTATCATTAATCGAGGTGCGTCTAAACTGGTCCGGGCAGAAAAAAAAACTAAGACTAGAAAAAAAAAAGAAAAATGTCAATAAGAAAAAAAAAACTAAGACTTGCAAAAAAAAAAAAAAAAACTATAATGTCAATAATACTTAAAATTTGGAGTGGGAAAATTTGATGCATAATTTTTTTTACGAATGAGATGCAATGGAATATTTGATCCAAATCAATCTCTCAAATAAACTATTGATCATTCTTTACCATTTGTGTTCTAGGACAGAAGAGACTACATGACCCAATGAACTTGTAAGTATGAGTAGTGAGGTAGAATAACGGTTTTATAGTTTGTGGAAATGGAGAGTATATGTATTAGAATGATAGTCGACGGTGTATGACCATATACAAAATTCTTTTTTGAAGCTTTGACGAATAGTTTGTACGATTTTTGAAAGTTGATAGAAAAAATGTTATTAACTAAATAAATGTTATTATAAAACTAAATAAATACTATAATTTTTTTATAAAGCAAAATACTATAATAATAAAAACTATAAAAAAACAAAAATCAAATTATAACAATGATTTTTTATTTCTTATTTCATTAAGAACTATAATTTCAATATTTCAATATATATTTTTTTAATAATTTCTTGATTTATCCTATATAAAATAATCATTATCATTATAGCATAAAAAAGTTATATTGCCTAATATATTTTTAGCACATTACATTATGCTAATTTTATTTACATTATTTTAAAAATCATTAATAATATGAATATTATTATCTAAGTTATTGTATGTGAGGTTAATATAATGTGTTAAAGTGAAAATATAAAAAATTGTTTTAAAAATATGTTTTTTAATTTCGCATTTCAAAAAAAAAAAAAAGCTATAGTAATTTCTAAAAAATCATTCTAAAAAATCTTTTAAATAAAATGTATAAATTTTAGTCTAAAAATGTTTCCTTAAATATTTATTAAAAAAAACGAAGCAAAAAAAAAAGAAAAAAAAAACAGATGACAATCCTCAGGCATGAAAGAAATAAAAAAAAATAATAATAATAATAATAAATAACTAGCCATATGGCGTTATCAAGAAGACACACAAATGTGAGTTTCCAAGTTGCGGTTATTATTGTAATCTAAAAAAAAAAAAATTTATACATACAAATATATAGTTATTTCTGCTGAAGATAATTGGACGGGTTTAGTAGGTATAGGTTTTTTTTATTTTGAACTCAATAATTTTAAAGATTCGACGACCTCTTAAGGAGGTGTTTGGCTGCAGGTGAGATGAGATGAAATGAGAGGAGATGAGATGAGATGTTGATAGTAAAAAAACTTGTTTGGGGTGCAATGAGAGGAGAAAAGAGGATAGAAAAACCTTGTTTGGGATGGAGAAGAAAAAATGAGATGTTAAGGTATTTTATACATTTTTTTTTAATCTCTTCTTATATATATATATTTTTTTAATAATAAAACTATTTTCAAATATTTAGCTATTAACATAAGTATGTAAAAATAACCACAATCATAAATAAATTTTAAGTAATATAAAATTAATATTATACCAACCTTAATAATGATAAGATCAAAGTTTCGAATCTCTCGTACCTAAATATTATTGAATTTAAAAATAATAATAAGAAAAAACTTCATACAACAAAAATGAAGTTTGACTAATCTAAAATATTTGTAGGTTAATCAAAACTTTGATTTTTTTTTTTTCACAATATTTGTTAGACTTAAATAATAATTAAAAAAATTAAAAATACTAAGATTCTACTTATTGAAAAAATAATAAATTAAAAAATAAAAGTAAAACCATTTGGTTATACTAGTCATTATACAATATTGATAGTAATTTTTATTAAAAAAGAAACTATTTTCTTATACCTTTTATACATTCATATTCATATTTACCGAAAATTAAAGAATTGTTAATAAAATATACTGATTAATATGTAATAATAAATCAAACATTAGAAATATTTATCTTATTAGTCATTGATACTTATAGAAACCATAAACACTCCTAAATATTTTAATTTGTTATTTTTTGTAGGTAAAAATGAAGCCAATCACATTTTGATAATTATTATTATGTAAGATAGTGTCCCTTAAATTTTGGAATTTATCGTTGTTTTTTGAATGTAAAATAAATCTCAATCCCTATGCTAACTCATACAAGTCTTGAAACTTATAGTTATTTTCATATAAACGAAACTCTCAAAATTATTTAAATTAATTTACTCATTTGCAAATATATATATATATATATATATATATATATATATATATCCGCCCCTACTATTATTTTAAAGTATAGCTTAGTACGAAGTACAAAATTTGAATTTCATTTTCATAACAAACAAAATAAGTTCATTATTTTTAAATTTATTGAAAATAAGTTTATACGTTAAAACCTATCCTAAATTATGAATAAAAATTCAATGTGTATAAATTATTTAAATTTATTAATTGTTTTAATAATAAATTGATGTACATATTATTAATATTAAAAAGAAATACATTATTGTATAACAATAAATTTTTA
>JBBMKA010022721.1:10762-27750 GCA_037833695.1 Sechiopsis laciniata | reverse complement strand
ACGAGCTCTTATCCGCTGGGTTCATTCGGCCAGCAAAGGCTCCCTTTGGGGCCCCAGTCCTGTTTCAAAAGAAAAAAAATGGTAGTTTGCGCTCATGCATTGATTATCGTGCGCTAAACAAGATCACTGTCCGCAACAAATATCCTTTACCAATTATAACTGATTTATTCGACCGACTCCATGGTGCTAAATACTTTTCTAAACTAGATTTGAGATCTGGATATTACCAAGTCTGCATTGCTGAAGGTGACGAATCCAAGACCACATGCGTGACCCAATATGGTGCCTTTGAATTTCTTGTGATGCCTTTTGGCCTCACTAATGCCCCGGCTACTTTCTGCACCCTCATGAATCAAGTTTTTCACGAATATCTTGACAAGTTCGTAGTAGTCTACTTGGACGATATCGTTGTTTTCAGCCCAACCATGGAGGAGCATCAAGTCCACCTGAAAATGGTCCTTGACAAACTTAGGGAAAATCAGCTGTACGTCAAAAAGGAAAAATGCTCGTTTGCCCAAGAGCGCATAAGCTTCTTGGGGCATGTGATTGAATGTGGGAAGATCGGTATGGAAGATGGGAAAGTTGAGGCCATACGTGATTGGTCAATGCTAACTGCTGTCACGGAGCTGCGCTCTTTCCTCGGGTTGGCCAACTACTATCGGCGATTCATTGAGGGATTTTCAAGGCGGACTAGACCCTTGACCGACCTTCTGAAGAAGGGCCTTAAGTGGAATTGGTCTTCGGAGTGCCAGGAGGCCTTTGAAGACCTAAAGAAAGCCATGATAGAAGGGTCTGTGCTCGGAATTGTCGATGTCACCAAACCCTTCGAAGTCGAAACAGATGCTTCCGAATTTGCTTTGGGTGGCGTTCTTCTCCAAGATGGCCACTCCATCGCATATGAAAGCCGAAAACTGAATGATGCAGAAAAGAGATATGTCGCCTCTGAAAAAGAGATGTTGGCCGTAGTCCACTGCCTGAAGGCTTGGTGGCAGTACCTCTTAGGAGCCAAATTTGTCGTGAAAACCGATAATAGCTCCATATGCCACTTTTTTAATCAGCCCAGGTTATCGTCTAAACAAGCCCGATGGCAAGAATATCTAGCCGAATTCGATTTCCAATTTGAACACAAGCCCGGGCGGGCAAATCAGGCAGCCGACACACTAAGTAAAAAAAGTGAACATGCGAATCTGAGCATGTTAGCCCAGCTTCAGGCGAATAGGCTCAGTGGTACCATACGAGAAAGTATTCGCGAGCGCTTAGGCAATGACCCGGCGGCCCAAGCCATCATTCAGTTAGCTAAACAAGGGAAGACACGACAATTTTGGGTAGAGGATGACCTCCTCTTTACTAGAGGCAACAAACTGTACGTACCTCGTTCTGGACATCTTAGAAAGGTGCTACTGGAAGAATGTCACAACACTCTGTGGGCAGGCCACACCGGCTGTCAAAGAATGTATGCCCTATTGAAAAAGGGGTACTACTGGCCGAACCTCCGAGACAATATCATGCAATTTACGAAAACGTGTCTCATATGCCAACAGGATAAAGTCGAAAGATCTAAAATAGCGGGGCTATTAGAACCCTTACCGGTCCCAGCAAGGCCATGGGAAAGTGGCTCTCTCGACTTTATCACTCATCTCCCCAAAGTGGGGGAGTTTGAAGCCATTCTGGTTATCGTCGATCAGTTCTCTAAATATGCGACCTTTATTCCCACCCCGAAGATGTGTACGGCCGAGATGACAGCCTGATTATTCTTCAAGAATGTTGTCAAATTATGGGGGATCCCAGAAAGCATAGTGAGCGATAGAGATGGGCGCTTCACTGGGTCATTTTGGACCGAATTGTTTCGTTTATTAGGGTCCAACTTGAATATCTCATCTAGCTATCACCCACAGACCGATGGGCAGACCGAACGCTTTAACAGTATGCTGGAGGAGTACATGCGACATTTTATCGATGCCAGACAAAAGAATTGGGTCGACATGTTGGATGTGGCGCAATTCAGCTTTAACTGCCAAAAAAGTTCTTCAACTGGAAGGACTCCCTTCGAAATCGTATGTGGAAGACAGCCACTCATGCCGCACGTCATTGACCACCCATACGTGGGCAAGAGCCCCCAGGCTTACAACTTTACGAAGGAATGGAAACAATCGGCAGACATTGCGCGTGCCTACTTGGACAAAGCCGCTAAACGCATGAAAAAGTGGGCGGACAAGAAACGTCGCCCATTAGAATTCCAAACTGGTGATCAAGTCCTCATTAAACTAAGACCAGAACAATTTCGGTTCAGAGGAAATCGCGATCAAAGGCTCGTTCGAAAATACGAAGGGCCAGTCGAAGTGATACAAAAAGTCAGGAAGACATCGTATCGGGTGCAACTTCCCTCATGGATGAAGATTCACCCAGTGATCCACGTCAGCAACCTGAAACCATACCACCCGGACCCAGAAGATAGCGATCGCAACGAAGTACGCAGACCTCCCGTCACGATGAAAGACACTACGACAAAGCAAGTCGAAGAAATCCTCGCGGAGAGAATAAGGCAGATAGGCCGCCCAAGGAAATCTATACAAGAGTTCCTCGTTAAATGGAAGGGGCTCCCCGAAGCAGAAATCAGTTGGGAGCGCGCTGATTACCTGAAGACAGCTGCCGCCCATATCCAAGAGTTCGAGAATAGTCGGTTGACGAGGACGTTAACCAATTAAGTGGGGGAGGATGTCACGGTTATGCTTGTCCAGGGCTTGTCCAGGGCCTGTTGCCCATGGCCGTCCATGGCCGTATGCCGCGACGCCTCGAGGATGCTTGTCCAAGGCTTGTCGCCCATGGCCGCATGCCCTAGTTTGCCCCTCGTCATCATGCTTTTTTGTGCACTTTTGTGGGGGCGTATGTCTCCTCGCCATTTTGATATGCAAGCCTGCCATATCAAAAATGGCCCATAGTATACTATAGGGGGTAGTGAACTCCCACCAGTTGTATGTGAACATAGCTTTGGTCTAAATTCCTGTAAACTGCTTGCCGCGTACAACCTTTCAAAAATGCTTGCCAAAACATTTCTTCCTCTCTTTTTCTAAAATCTTTTCGAAAACCCAGGATTGAAGGTTAGTACAGAGATCGGGTGAGCCACCCGCTCTCTGAAAGTGATTCAGCGCGCTCGTTCGTGTGCTGGATCGAGCGCTTCACGTCCTCTTCGTCGCTTAACGAAGTACGACCGTGATACAAAGCACTGGTAATCAATCTCACTCCCAATAAGAAAAAATTCACAATGCTCCTCCAGTTTGGTGGCGAACTTTTGGAAGATATCCTTCTTACATGCCATCCTGGATTCACAAAATTCGTCTAATCAAAATGACGACCTTACCTCCTTGTTGAGTGTTTAAGCTAATTTTCTCTCTTTTGATAATTATTATGGTTTCCTACTGTTTAAATCCCATAGTTCTATTAGTTAGCTCTGATGGGGATAAAAAAATTCCTACTTAACGAAGGTACTTGCATGGTAAATTAAAATATATAAGTGTTCGAGGTTGATCTTTCAAAGTTTACAGAGAATAGCTCCCTAGAAAAGTTGGTCTAATAATTTTTTAGCTTCTAAGTCTAAAATTTCAAAACTTGATTATGTAGGTGACATAACCAATCAGAATATTGAAGAACCCCAAATGGCAAGCAAAATTTGAAGAAACCAATGAAAATCTATAGTTAAAGCCTAGAAGGAATTGCTGTCTAAAATTTTGAGATGGTTGACTCTAACACGTGAAGATAACATACATGAATACACAAGGCCGGAAGAGTCAATTTTTTTTCTTTCCTTTTAGAAATCATAAACTTTCATTGATAAATGAACAGTTACGAAAAAGCCGATAAGATCTTAATCAAATTTGATTACCATCGTAAATTAGAATGCCTAACTTCACCAGCCAATAAGACTTGAAAATTAGAAACATGGAAAAAAAAAAAAATTATAATGACCTGTTAGAGTATATATTATCTCCTTCAAAATTTCAATTATAATGGTACCTGATTCAAGTCATTTGATGCTCGATTGCTAATGGCGAAAAGAACTGTTCCAGTAGTCAATAATCTGCTTACAACTCCAGACAAGGCTACAATTGCAAATACATCAACTGTCTGAAAGAGAGAGCAGAGAAGCCGATAAATAAACATCGTGGATCAATAGAATCATTGAATGTTTATGTAAAGACCTTAATTCCATTGAATATTTTAGAAGGGGCAAATTGGGTAATTCCTTAATAGGTTATAATGGGTAGAATGGAGAGAGACTCTTGAGGTATAAATATTGTAATGAAAGGAGAAGTGAACGAAGTCTTATTTGGTGGAGGCTAAGTCATAGGACTTGGAGGAGAGGTTCCAGTGGCTCTCGAACATCACCGGTTAGCTATCGTATTTCCCTGTTGTTATCCTTTATCTTTTATTTTGTTATCTTGTTGATTCTATTAGTGATCGTAATGAAGTATAGTTGGGATTATGAATATTATCTCTGAAATATAGTGAAGTTCTACTGTTATTCCTATTATTTTGGTGTTTGGTGTTGTCTGTGTATTCTGGGAACTAGTAAAAGAATCAATACCTTTACAGTTTGCTTACACTAAAGGTCCGTGAACACAACTTGTTTCACATATCACCGTATCAACAACAAATAAACAATCCTTTAATTTTCAAAACTCTAGTTTTCCTAAGTAAGCCTACATAGTTAGAAAATTCTAATTTCCTTTTACACCATGGTGCAAGATCCACTATTATTTATATGTTGTCATGTTAGGAATAGTATAATGATGAAGCAAACATATCAGCCAAAAATTTCCCCATATGTTATTTCCAGTTACCTTTATCTCATCGAAGCAAAGAATGCTAGCTCCTACTTGGACCTGCTTGCAGATCAACCAGAAATTTATCAGCAACGGCAGGAAGAATATTCTTCATCTGTACCTCTTGCTTGTAATTTTCTTGTCCAGCCAACCACTCCTTCACTTTCGTATCAAATGGGAGATTCATAATCCAATTCAAAACCAACCCTTTACGTGCCGAGTGGCAATCTTCATAACAAACGAGCTGCACAGCGTCTCCTTGCTTATTTCATGAGGTAGATTCCAGGTTTTTTCTTTCAAAAACAAGAATTTCGGTCAAATTCATTGAAGGTTCTCTCTGAAAAAGCACAAGGACTGATTTGAAAGAATGTGGGGTTTGAGGATGTGAGAATCTAGAGCAGGAGGAAGGGTATATTGGGTATTTGAGAGAAAGAGAGATGAGAGAAGTTGAAGGGAGAAGGGTGGTTTGCCAGGAGTTATCAGCAGGGTATTATGGTCTTTGTGCTGTTGGAGGAATGCTCAGTGCTGGAACAACCCATCTTGCTCTTGATGTCTTGAATAATATGCAGGTAGCTTTTGGTTTTTGTTGTATAAGGCTTATGTCATTCTTGTGGGGTTGCTTTGATTTTTTGTAAACAGGTCATGTGATATTCATTTTATTTAATGGTTTAATTAGTTGAAATGTTTGGTAATTCTTGAGTCATGTGAGTTGTTTGTGGCTTTAGTTTTAGTATGACATTGAGGAAGTAGGAATGGAAGGTTGAGTTCATGTTTTAGGAGTATTCGGGCAAACTTACTCATACCTCGACTATTCTTAGACATACCGTCTAAACATACAACATCTAGATGTCAAGGAAGCTAGTAGAAAATCAATTCCGAAGTAGGTGAAACCATGAATTGAGCCCATAATCCAATTCAAAATCCTTGATTGTGAAGATTTCTCCCTCACTTGATTTTTCCATATCTTGTGCATATCTTCATTAATTTTAAGCATAGCCTGCCATACAATGAAAAGACCAATACTCCTAAAAAAAAGAAAGGATGCATCTCTAAAACTCACTAAAGCTTAATTCAATGGCTGGGAAACTTGGAAGGAAATTGTAATTGTTTGTTCAAATGTTTTCAACTTTTCAAACTAAAATAAACGCTCACCTCATGGAAATGATACCTTTGGCAATGTTTAACAATTCCTTCAGTGGCTTTGTAAAACACATCCATGAGCATTGTCTTCCCTAGATTATTAGAAATTAGTTTTGATTGTAAAACTATACACATCAATCACAGTAATAGCCAAATTCTAAGCACAAATCACTACAAAGTGGTAGCTGGTATCTAGGCTTGGCACATAAAACTTTATCATAATCAGAAATTTACCGCTTCCAACATTGTCATATATGTACAATCCCCTAGGAGAATGTGGAGAAGGACAACGACCTACAAGCGAATCCGACTCCAGGTTCAAGAATTTCAGACTTTTTCCTGAAGTAAGATTAAATAAATATTTTCAAAAATCCAATTCTACAAAGTTTATCGTAATCAGAAGCCAAAATGGAGCTGATGAAGATTTTAAATTGAGTAGAGTGACTGGGAAAAGGAGTGTGCCTAACCGAAACATCACTGTCTCAACAAGTTTGCCTCAAGGCTTGTTTACTGATGTCCATACTCTGCGCCTCTCCTTCTCCCTATTCTTCTTCAAGTTAACTAGTTTTACCTTAAGAGTAAGAAGTTAAAAACGTTCATAAAAGTAGAGATCAACCTACTGGTAAGGATAAAAGCATGACATACATTCAAATCATTATGGTATAAACAATCCAAATTAGTACATGATATTCTTCCATTCCTTTTTCATATTGCTCCAACCTTCCAAGCAAATTCTCCAAATCGGAAGCCACTCTCTCTTGAAAAGGATCATGTTGGAGCTCCCCTCGCTCAACTAGTTCCATGTATTGTACTAATAGCCCTAAAATTAAAGAATTTCACATTACAAGTTCTAAATTCAGCTATAACAATGTACTCTCAAGGTCTTAGGTTCGAAACTCACTTGTGACATTCTTTCGATGTCTCCCGATGCCTTGCCTAGGGGCGGGCGTGGTTACCCCTTGTTTCAAAAAAAAAAAAAAATCAGCTATAACAATGATTACAACATTACAGAATCTGAAGCACATATCAAAACCAAACATAAACGAATCGCATATCCTCACATTGTCAGGAAAAATAACTAATTAGACTACAACATGCCCAAAAAAAATAGTACACCTAATTTATATATACTACAACTCTCCTTACCTTTTCAAGGTTGGATCCTCAACAATCTTGATATGCGGGAGTAAAAACCATGACGATGAGACTGAATTCATGTTATAGCTAATTTTGAAAGGAAGAATAGTAGTCATAACAATAAATATAAATCTAACCATTGGAGCACTTTTCAATTTAAAATTGTTATTAAAAAGTACTTCAAAAAACGGTCTTGGTAGTACTATCAAAATTACTAATTATGGAAACTTGTAGAAGTAAGATCTGAAAATTATGTCGAAATCAAAGAGTATACTGTTCGAGAAGTGAAAAGGGCAGCATAGCATATCTCCTAGTCAAGTTTGTAGTTTCCATCCAACGTCAAAACCTTTGAAAAGATACAATCATTCAAACTTCAAAGCGACATTAATTTACCAATTTGCAATTTAAAAATGTGATAATTTTATCAAATGAGATAGAAAATGTAATGAATGTGCAAAGAAAGGGGTAATAACTTTATGGTGTCTGTTAGGAAAGAGAAGCAAATGTATAGAATAAAAATTCCAATTTCAGGAGCTGAAGGCATGTATAATCGGCTAATCGACTAAATTGGAAGATTGAATCCTTACTCCTGCATGAAGTAAAATAAAAAATAAAAAAAAATTTTAAAAACAATTTCAAACCCAAAAATCTCACCCATCCCTTTTAATAGTTTTTAGTTCACCACCAATATTTGACCGCTGGAAGATTCAGATATGTAACCAGTTGATCACATATTAGTGCAGAGTTAATAGTATTTTTTTAGAATTCAAGGACACAATACAACCTATAGAACATATCCATACTTATTTGAAAAAATGAAAGTTTCCATTTAACTCATGGTTAAAAATAAACCTAAAATAGACTGCAAAGACTGAGCAGTGACTTTTTTTCAATGTATAAACATTGAAAGCATATATTTTCATTTCATGAATTCTAAACAAAAAAAAAAGTATTTTACCAAGTATTTTAACTAGGTATCAGAGAAAGAAATTGTAAGTTTTAGCTCAATACAGAATCAACTGACAGAGAGGAGAAGATTTAATTATAATGGTGATGGAGGTAATAAGCATATTATTTGAAGCTTATTAAGTTACTAAAATTTTCTATTCTACTTAATTTGGTTTTCTTTGGAATTTGGAATCACCTTATTTTTCTCTGGTGTTCAGATTTACCAACAGATCTCAAATGCAAGAGCATTAAATACATTTTTTAAATTATCCAAACCGAAGGACCAACTGATATTTTATGGGACTAGTATATCAAAGAAACTGATATTTCAAGAGATTGATATACTGACAGACTGATATACTGACGCAATCGATAATTCAAGAGACTAATATGTCAAGGCAACCCAGATTTCAATGGACTAATATATTGAGGAAATCGATACTTCAAGAGATTAATATACTGAGGCAATCGATCATTCAAGAAGCTAATATACTAGGCAACCGAAATTTCAAGAGACTAATATATCAAAACAACCAACTTTTCAAGGGACTAATATATCCAGACAACTAGTAATTCAAGGGACTAATATATCGAGATAACTGATAAATCAAAGGACTAATATATCGAGGCAACCAAGATTTCAATGGGCTAATATATCGAGGCAACCAATATTTAGAGGGACTAATACATCAAGACTATTGATAATTCAAGGGACTAATATATTATGACAACCGATAATTCAAGGGACTAATATACTGAGGCCATCGAGATATCGAGGGACTAAAATATCGAGGCAACCGATATTTCAAGGGACTAATATACCAAGGCAACTGGTAAATCAAGAGACTTATATATCGAGACAACTTGTACGTCAAAGGACTAATATACCGAGGCAACTGATAATTCAAGGGACTAATATACTGAGGCAACCAATGGACAATAAATCGAGCCAATTGATATTTCAATGGACTAATATATCCGAGCGAACTGATATTTCAAGGATAATCCCAACCAATCGATATTTCAAGGGACTAATATATCCGAGGCAACCGATGTTTCAAGGGACTAATATACCAAGCCATCTAATAATTCGAGGGACTAATATACATAGGCAACCGATGTTTCAAGTGACTAATATACCAAATAAACCAATAATTCAAGGGCATAATATACCAATGCAACCAAAATTTCAATGAACTAATATATCGAGCCAAGACAACCAATATTTCTAGAGACTAATATACTGAGGCAACTGGTAATTAAAGAGCCTAATATACCGAGACAACCGATACCTCAAGTGACTAATATACAGATGCAACCGAGATTTCAAAGGACTAGTATATCGAGGCAACCGATATTTAAAGAGACTAATATATCAAAGCAACTAGTAAATCAATTGACTAATATATTGAAACAACCGATAATTAAAGGAATTAAAACATCACGGCAACCAATTTTTCAAGGGACTAATATACCGAGGCAACTGGTAATCTAAGGGACTAATATACTGAGCCAACCGAGATTTCAAGAGACAATATATCGAGCCAACTAATGTTTCAAGGAACTAATATATCCAAGTGAATCGATATTTCAAGAGACTAATAATTTAAGCCAACATATATTTCAAGGGACTTGTATATCTGAGACAACCAATATTTCAAAGGACTAATATACCGAGGCAATTGGTAATTCAAAGGACTAATATACTGAGGCAACCGAGATTCCAACAGATAATAAATCGAGCCAACTGATAATTCAAGTGACTAATATATCGAGCCAACCAAAATTTCAAGGGACGAATATGTCGAGGCAACCAATATTTCAAGGGATTAATAATCCGAGCAACTCGATATTTCAAAGGACTAGTATATCAAGCCAACCGAAAATTGAAGGGACTAATATAACGAGGAAATTGAGATTTTAAAGGACTAATATCCCGAGGCAACCAATAATTCAATGGACTAATATATCGAGCCAATCAAAATTTCAAGGGACAAATATGTCAAGGCAACAAATAATTCAAGGGACTAATAATTCGAGCCAACCGAAATTTCAAGGGATTAATATATCGAGAAACTGATAGTTCAAGGGACTAATATACTGAGGCAACCGATATTTTAAGGGACTAAATATTAAGAAAACCGATAATTCAAGGGACTAATATGTCGAGGCAACCAATATTTAAAGGGACTAATAATTCGGGCCAACCAATAATTCAAGGGACTAATATACCGAGGCAACCGAGATTTAAAGGGACTAAATATCAAGCCAACCACTATTTAAAGGGGCTAATATATCGACCCAATCGAAATTTCAACGAACAAATATGTCGAGGCACCAATATTTCAAGAGACTAATATTTCGAGCCAACCGAGATTTCAAGGGACTAATATATCGAGCAAACCGATAATTTAAGGGACTAATGTAACGAACCCACCAAAAATTCAAGAGACTAATATATCGAGCCAACCGATACTGAGAAAATCAAGATTTTAAGGGACTAATGTAACGAACCCACCAAAAATTCAAGGGACTAATATATCGAGCCAACAGAAATTTCAAAGGACAAATATGTCGAGGCAACCAATATTTCAAGAGACTAATATTTGCAGCCAACCAAGATTTCAAGGGACTAATATATCGAGCAAACCGATAATTCAAGGGACTAATATACTGCAGCAATCGAGATTTTAAGGGACTAATGTACCGAACCAACCAAAAATTCAAGGGACTAATATATCGAGACAACCGAAATTTTAAGAGACAAATATGTCGAGGCAACCAATATTTCAAAGGACTAATAATTCGATCCAACTGATATTTCTAGGAACACACATATCGAGTCAATCGATAATTCAAGGGACTAATATACCGAGGCAAAAAAGATTTTTAAAGGGACTAATTTACCGAGCCAACTGATAATTCAAAGGGCTAATATATTGAGCCAATCGAAATTTCAAAGAACTAATATACCGAGGCAAGCAAGATTTTAGGGACTAAATATATAGTCAACCGATCATTCAAGGGACTAATATATCAAGACAACGAAAATTTCAAGGGACAAATATGTCGAGGCAACCAATATTTCGATAGACTAATAGTCCAAGACAACTGATATTTCAACGGACTAGTATATCGAGCCAACCGATAATTCAAAGGACTAATATACCAAGTCAATTGAGATTTACCGAGCCAATCGATAATTCAAGAGAACAATATTTGAAGCCAACCAATATTTTAAGGGACTAATAATAATCCGAGCCAACCGATATTTTAAAGGACTAATATATCAAGCCAACCGATAATTCAAGGGACTAATATACTGAGCCAATCGAGATTTTAAGGAACTAATATACCGAACCAACCAAAAATTCAATGGACTAATATGTCGAGCTAACCAAAATTTCAAGGGACAAATATGTCGAGGCAACCAATATTTAAAGGGACTAATAATTCGAGCCAACCAATAATTCAAGGGACTAATATACCGAGGCAACCAAGATTTAAAGGGACTAAATATCAAGCCAACCACTATTTAAAGGGGCTAATATATCGACCCAACCGAAATTTCAACGGACAAATATGTTGAGGCAGCCAATATTCAAGGGACTAATATTTCGAGCCAACCGAGATTTCAATGGACTAATATATCGAGCAAACCGATAATTTAAGGGACTAATATACTGAGGCAATTGAGATTTTAAGGGACTAATGTACCGAACCAACCAAAAATTCAAGGGACTAATATATCGAGCCAACCGAAATTTCAAGGGACGAATATGTCGAGGCAACCAATATTTCAAGGGACTAATAATCCGATCCAATTGATATTTCTAGGAACACATATATTGAGCCAACCGATAATTCAAATGACTAATATATTGAGCCAACCGAAATTTCAAAAAACTAATATACCGAGGCAACCAAGATTTTAAGGGACAAAATATAAAGTCAACCGATCATTCAAGGGATTAATATATTGAGACAATAGAAATTTCAAGAGACAAATATGTCGAGACAACCAATATTTAAAAGACTAATGATCCAAGCCAACTGGTATTTCAACGGACTAGTATATCGGGCGAACCGATAATTCAAACGACTAATATACGAAGGCAATCGAGATTTTAAGGGACTAATATACTAAGCCAACCGATAATTCAAGAGACTATTATATCGAGCCAACCAAAATTTCAAAAGACAAATATGTTGAGGCAACCAGTATTTCAAGAGACTAATATATCGAGCCAATGGATAATTCAAGGGACTAATATACAAAGGCAACCGAGATTTTAAGAGACTAAATATCAAGCCAAACGATAATTAAAGGGATTGATATATCGAGCCAGTCAAAATTTCAAGGGACAAATCTGAGCCAACTAATATTTCAAGAGACTAATATATCGAGCCAACTGATAATTCAAGGAACTAATATATCGTGGCAATCGAGATTTTAAAGGGCGAATATACCGAGCCAACCGATAATTCAATGATCTAATATATCAAGCCAACTAAAATTTCTAGGGACAATTTGTCAAGGAAACCAATATTTCAAAGGATTAATAATCCGAGTCAACTGATAATTCAAGGGACTAATATACCGAGGCAATCGAGATTTTAAAGGACTAATATACCAAGCCAACCAATAATTCAAGGGACTAATATATCGAGCCAACCAAAATTTCAAGGGACAAATATGTCGAGACAACCAATATTTCAAGAGACTAATAATCTGAGCCAACCGATAATTCAAGGGACTAATATACCAAGAAAAACGAGATTTTATGGGACTAATATACCGAGCCAACCGATAATTCCAGGGACTAATACATCGAGCCAACCGAAATTTGAAGGGACATATATGTTGAGACAACCAATATTTCAAGGGACTATAATCTGAGTCAATCGATATTTTAAGGGACTAATATATCAAGCCAACTGATAATTCAAGGGGCTAATATACCGAGGCAACCTTGATTTTACGGGACTAAATATAAAGTCAACCGATCATTCAAGGAACTAATATATCGAGCCAAACGAAATTTCAAGGGACAGATATGTCGAGGTAACAAATATTTCAAGAGACTAATAATCTGAGCTAACTGATCTTTTAAGGGACTAGTATATCGAGCCAACCGATAGTTCAAGGGACTAATATACTTAGGCAATCGAGATTTTAAGAGACTAATATACCGAACCAAATGATAATTAAAGGGACTAATATATGGAGCCAACAGAAATTTCAAGTGACAAGTATGTCGAGACAACTAATATTTCAAGGGACTAATAATCTGAGCTAACCGATATTTCAATGGACTAATATATCGAGCCAACTGATAATTCAAGGAACTAATATACCGAGGCAACCGAGATTTTAAGGGACTAGATATAAAGTCAACTGATAATTCAAGGGACTATATCGAGCCAACTGAAATTTCAAGGGACAATATGTCGATGCAACCAATATTTCATGAGACACATAATCCAAGTCAACCTAAAATTCAAGGGACTAATATATCGAGCCAACCGAAATTTCAAGGGACAAATATGCCGAGGCAACCAATATTTCAAGGGACTAATAATCCGATCCAACTGATATTTCTAGGAACACATATATCGAGCCAACTGATAATTCATGGGACTAATATACCGAGGCAACCAAGATTTTTAAAGGGACTAATTTACCGAGCCAACAGATAATTCAAATGACTAATATAATGAGCCAACCGAAATTTTAAGGAACTAATATACCGAGGCAGCCAAGATTTTAAAGGACAAATATAAAGTCAACTGATCATTCAAGGGATTAATATATCGAGACAACAGAAATTTCAAGAGACAAATATGTCGAGGCAACCAATATTTTAATAGACTAATAATCCAAGCCAACTGGTATTTCAACGGACTAGTATATCGAGCCAACCGATAATTCAAAGAACTAATATACCCAGGCAATCGAGATTTTAAGGGACTAATATACCGAGCCAACCGATAATTCAAGAGACTAATATATCGAGCCAACCAAAATTTCAAGAGACAAATATGCTGAGGCAACCGAGATTTTAAGAGACTAAATATCAAGCCAACCGAAAATTAAAGGGACTGATATATCGAGCCAACCAAAATTTCAAGGGACAAATATGTCGAGACAACCAATATTTGAAGGGACTAATAATCTGAGCCAACCGATATTTCAAGGGACTAATATATCGAGCCAACAGATAATTCAAAGAACTAATATACCGAGGCAATCGAGATTTTAAGGGACTAATATACCGAGCCAACCGATAATTCAAGGGACTAATGTATCGAGACAACTGAAATTTCAAGAGACAAATATGTCGAGACAACCAATATTTCAAGAGACTAATAATCTGAGCCAATCGATATTTCAAAGGACTAATATATCGAGCCAACCAATAATTCAAGGGACTAATATATCAAGGAAATCGAAATGTTAAGGAACTAATATACCGAGCCAACCGATAATTCAAATGACTAATATATCGAGCCAACCGAAATTTCAAGGGACAAATATGTCGAGCCAACCAATATTTCAAGGGACTAATAATCTGAGCCTACCGATATTTCAAGGGACTAATATACCAAGGAAACCGAGATTTTAAGGGACTAATATATCGAGCCAACCAAAATTTCAAGGGACAAATATGTTGAGGCAACCAATATTTCAAGGGATTAATAATCTGAGTCAATCGATATTTCAAGGGACTAATATATCGAGTCAACCGATAATTCAAGGGACTAATATACCGAGGCAACCTTGATTTTACGGGACTAAATATAAAATAAACCGATCATTCAAGGGACTAATATATCAAGCCAAACGAAATTTCAAGGACAAATATGTCGAGGTAACAAATATTTCAAGAGACTAATAATCTGAGCCAACTGATCTTTTAAAGGACTAGTATATCGAGCCAACTGATAGTTCAAAGGACTAATATATCGAGCCAACTGATAGTTCAAGGGACTAATATACCGAGGCAATCGAGATTTTAAGAGACTAATATACCGAACCAACTGATAATTCAAGGGACTAATATATCAAGCCAACCAAAATTTCAAGTAACAAATATGTCGAGACAACCAATATTTCAAGAGATTAATAATCTGAGCTAACCGATATTTCAAGGGACTAATATATCGAGTCAACTGATAATTCCAAGAACTAATATATTGAGGCAAAATGAATTTAAGGGACTAGATATCAAGTCAATCGATAATTCAAGGGACTAATATATTGAGCCAACTGAAATTTCAAAGGACAAATGTGTTGAGGCAACCAATATTTCAAGAGACACATAATCCGAGCAAACCGATATTTCAAGGGACTAATATATCGAGCCAACTAAAAATTCAAGGGACTAATATACCGAGGCATTTGAGATTTTAATAGACTAATACCAAGCTAACTGACGAGCCAACCAAAATTTTCGGGGACAATATGCCGAGGAAACCAATATTTTAAAAGATTAATAATCCAAGCCAACCGATATTTCAAGAGACAAATATATTGAGCCAACCAATAATTTAAGGGACTAATATACTGAGACAATTGAGATTTTAAGGGACTAATATACCAAGCCAGCCGATAATTCAAGGGAATAATATATCGAGTTAACCGAAATTTCAAGGGACAAATATGTCGAGACAACAATAGTTCAAGAGACTAATAATCTGAGCCAACTGATATTTCAAGGGACTAATATATCGAGCTAACCGATAATTCAAGCTACTAATATATGAAGGAAACCGAGATTTTAAGGGACTAATATACCGAGCCAACTGATAATTCAAGGGACTAATATATCGAGCCAACCGAAATTTCAAGGGACAAATATGTCGAGACAACCAATATTTCAAGGGACTAATAATTTGACCCAACTGATAATTCAAAGGATTAATAAACCAAGGAAACCAAGATTTTAAGGGACTAATATATCGATTCAACCGATAATTCAAATGACTAATACATCAAGCCAATCGAAACTTGAAGGGACAAATATGTTGAGGCAACCAATATTTCAAGTGACTAATAATCTGAGTTAACCGATATTTCAAGGGACTAATATATCGAGCCAACCGATAATTCAAGGGACTAATACACCGTGGCATTCCAGATTTTAAGGGACTAATATACCAAGCCAACCGACAATTCAATAGCCTAATATATTGAGCCAACCAAAATTTCTAGGGACAAATGTCGAAGAAACAAATATTTCAAAAGATTAATAATCCGAGCCAACCGATATTTCAAGGGACTAATATATCGAGCCAACTGATAATTTAAGGGACTAATATACCGAGGCAATTGAGATTTTAAGGGACTAATATATCGAGCCAACGGATAATTCAAGAGACTAATATATCGAAACAACTGAAATTTCAAGGGACAAATATGTCGAGGCAACCAATATTTCAAGAGACACAATCCTAGCCAATCGATATTTCAAGGGACTAATATATCGAGCCAACCGATAATCCGAGCCAACTGATCTTTTAAGGGACTAGTATATCGAGCCAACCAATAGTTCAATGGACTAATATACCGAGGCAACTGATCTTTCAAGGAACAAATATTTCAGGAGACTAATAATCCGAGCCAACTGATCTTTTAAGGGATTAGTATATCGAGCCAACCGATAGTTTAAGGGACTAATATACCGAGGCAATCGAGATTTTAAGAGACTAATATACCAAACCAACCAATATTTCAAGGGACTAATATATCGAGCCAACCGATAATTCAAGGGACTAATACACCGTGGCATTCAAGATTTTAAGGGACTAATATACCAAGCCAACCGACAATTCAATAGCCTAATATATTGAGCCAACCAAAATCTCTAGGGACAAATGTCGAGGAAACAAATATTTCAAAAGATTAATAATCCGAGCCAACCGATATTTCAAGGGACTAAT
>JBBMKA010022721.1:0-10662 GCA_037833695.1 Sechiopsis laciniata | reverse complement strand
CCTAGCCAATCGATATTTCAAGGGACTAATATATCGAGCCAACCGATAATCCGAGCCAACTGATCTTTTAAGGGACTGGTATATCGACCAACCGATAGTTCAAGGGACTAATATACCGAGGCAATTGATCTTTCAAGGAACAAATATTTTAGGAGACTAATAATCCGAGCCAACTGATCTTTTAAGGGACTAGTATATCGAGCCAACCGATAGTTCAAGGGACTAACATACCGAGGCAATCGAGATTTTAAGAGACTAATATACTGAACCAACCAATATTTCAAGGAACTAATATATTGAGCCAACCGATAATTCAAAGGACTAATATACCAAGGAAACTAAGATTTTAAGGGACTAATATATTGAGCCAACCGATAATTCAAGGGACATACATCGAGCCAACCAAAATTTCAAAGGACAAATATGTTGAGGCAACTAATATTTAAAGGGACTAATAATCTAAGTTAACCGATATTTCAATAGATTAATATATCGAGCCAACATAATTCAAGGGACTAATATACCGAGGCAACCTTGATTTTACGGGACTAAATATAAATTCAACTGATCATTCAAGGGACTAATATATCGAGCCAAACAAAATGTCAAGAGACAAATATGTCGATGTCACAAATATTTCAAGAGACTAATAATCTGAGCCAACTGATCTTTTAAGGGACTAGTATATCGAGCCAACCGATAGTTCAAGGGACTAATATACCGATTCAATCGAGATTTTAAGAGACTAATATACCGAATCAACTGATAATTCAAGGGACTAATATATCGAGCCAATCAAAATTTCAAGTGACAAATATGTCAAGACAGTCAATATTTCAAGAGACTAATAATCTGGGCTAATCGATATTTTAAAGGACTAATATATCGAGCCAACTGATAATTCAAGGAACTAATATACCAAGGCAGTCGAGATTTTATGGGACTAGATATCAAGTCAACCGATAATTCAAGGGACTAATATATCGAGCCAACTGAAATTTCAAGGGACAAATATGTCGAGGCAACCAATATTTCAAGAGGTGTCATAGTCCGAGCCAACTGGTATTTCAAGGGACTAATATATCGAGCCAATCAAAAATTTAAGGGACTAATATACCGAGCCATTCGAGATTTTAAGGGACTAATATACCGAGCCAACTGAAATTTCTAGGGACAATATGTCGAGGAAACCAATATTACAAAAGATTAATAATCCAAGCCAATCGATACTTCAAAGGACTAATATATCGAGCCAACCGATAATTTAAAGGACTAATATACCGAGACAATCGAGATTTTAAGGGACTAATATACCGAGCCAATCGATAATTCAATGGACAAATATATCGAGATAACCAATATTTCAAGGGACTAATATATCGAGCCAACCGACAATTCAAAGGACTAATATATCTAGCCAACCGAAATTTCAAAGGACAAATATGTTGAGGCAACCAATATTTCAAGGGACTAATAATCTGAGTCAACCCATATTTCAAGGGACTAACATATCGAGCCAACCGATAATTCAATGGACTAATATACCGAGGCAACCTTGATTTTACGGGACTAAATATAAAATCAACTGATCATTCAAGGGACTAATATATCAGCCAAACGAAATTTTAAGGGACAAATATGTCGAGGTAACAAATATTTCAAGAGACTAATAATTCGAGCCAACTGATCTTTTAAGAGACTAGTATATCGAGCCAACCGATAGTTCATGGGACTAATATACTGAGGCAATCGATATTTTAAGGGACTAATATGTCGAACCAACCGATAATTCAAAGGACTAATATTTCGAGCCAACCGAAATTTCAAGGGACAAATATGTCAAGGAACCAATATTTCAAGGGATTAATAATTCGAGCCAACCAATATTTCAAGGGTCTAATATATTGAGCCAACGGATAATTCAAGGGACTAATTTACCGAAGCAATCGAGATTTTAAGAGACTAATATACTGAGCCAACCGATAATTCAAGGGACTAATATATCAAGCCAACCAAAACTGAAGGGACAAATATGTCGAGACAACTAATATTTCAAGGGCCTAATAATCCAAGCTAACCGATATTTCAAGAAACTAATATATCGAGCCAACCGATAATTCAAGGATTAATATACCAAGGCAACCAAGATTTTAAAGGACTAATATACCAAGGCCAAATGATAAGTTAAAAGACTAATATATTGAGCCAACTGAAATTTTAAGGGACAAATATAAGGAGGCAATTGAGATTTTCAAGGACTAATATATTGAGCCAACCAATAATTCAAGGGACTAATACATCAAACCAACCGAACTTTCATGGGAAAAATACATCGAGGTAACCAATATTTCTAGGGACTTAATAATCCGAGCTAACTGATATTTCACGAGACTAATATATCGAGCCGGATAATTCAAGGGACAAATATACCAAAACAATCGAAATTTTAAAGGACTTATATACTAAGCCAACCGATAATTCAAATGACTAATATATCGAGCCAACCAAAAATTTCAAGGGAATAGGTCGAGGCAACCAATATTTCAAGGGATTGACAATCCAAGTCAATCGATATTTCTAGCGACTAATATATCGAACCAACCGATAATTCAAGGGACTTATATACCAAAGCAATCGAGATTTTAAGGGACTAATATACCGAGCAGACCGATAATTCAAGAGACTAATATATCAAGCCAACTGAAATTTCAACGGACAAATATGTCGAGGCAATCAATATTTCAAAGGACTAATAATCCGAGCCAACCGATACTTCAAATGACTAATATATCGAGCCAACCAATAATTCGAGAGACTAATGTATCAAGGCAACCGAGATTCTAAGGGACTAAATATCAAGTCAACCGATAATTCAAGGGACTAATATATCGAGCCAACCCAAATTTTAAGGGACAAATATATCTGAGGCAACTAATATTTCAAGAGACTAATAATTCGAGCCAACCGATATTTCAAGGGACTAATATATCGAGCAACCTGATAATTCGAGGGACTAATATATTGAGGCAATCGACATTTTAAGGGATTAAATATCAAGCCAACCCATAATTGAAGGGAGTAACATATCGAGCCAACCTAAATTTAAAAAGACAAATATGTCGAGGCAACCAATATTTCAAGGGACTAATAATCGAATCCAACCGATATTTCAAGGAACACATATATTGAGCAACCAAAAATTCAAGGAACTAATATACCGAGGCAACCAAGATTTTAAGGAACTAATATACCGAGCCAACCGATAATTCAAAGGATTAATATATTGAGCAAATTGAAATTTCAAGGGACTAATATATCGAGGCAAATGAGATTTTCAAGGACTAACATATCGAGCCAACCAATAATTCAAGGGACTAATATATCGAGCCAACCGAACTTTCAAAGGAAAAATGTTTCAAGGCAACCAATATTTCAAAGGACTAATAATTCGAGCCAACCTAAATTTCAGGGGACTAATATATCGAGCTACCGATAATTCAAGAGATTAATATACCGAGACAATCGAGATTTTAAACTAATATACCGAGCAAACCGATTATTCAAAAGACTAATATATCGAGCCAACCAACATTTTAATGGACAAATATGTTGATGAAACTAATATTTTAAGGGACTAATAATCCAAGTCAACCGGTAATTCAAGGGACTAATATAAAAAGGCAATCAAAATTTTAAGGGACTGATATACCGAGCCAACTTATAATTCAAGAGTCTAATATATCGAGCATATCGAAACATCAAAGGACAAATGTGTCGAGGAAACCAATATTTCAAGGGACAAATAATTCGAGCAAACTGATATTTCAAGGGACTAATATATTGAGTCAACTGATAATTCGAGGGACTAGTATATCAAGGCAACCGAGATTTTAAAGGGACTAAATATCAAGCCAACTGATAATTCAAGGGACTAATATATCGATCCAAACGTAATTTCAAGGGACAAATATGTTGAGGCAACCAATATTTCAAGGGACTAATATATCTAGCCAACCGATAATTCAAGAGACTAATATACCGAGGAAACTGAGATTTTATAGGACTAAATATAAAGTCAACTGATCATTCAAGGGACTAATATATCGAGCAAACCAAAATTTCAAGTGACAAATATGTCGAGCCAACCAATATTAGTCCAAAATTTCAAGAGACTAATCCGTGCTAATAGATATTTCAAGGGACTAGTATATCGAGCCAACCGATAATTCAAGGGACTAATTTACCGAGGAAATCGAGATTTTAAGGGACTAATATATCGAGCCAACCGATAATTCAAGGAACTAATATATCGAGCCAACCAAAATTTCAAGGGACAAATATGTCGAGGCAACCAATATTTAAAGAGACTAATAATCCGAGCCAACTGATATTTAAGGGACTGTATATCAAGCCAACTAGTAATTCAAGGGACTAATATACCGAGGCAATCGAGATTTTAAGGGACTAATATACTAAGCCAACTGATAATTAAACAGACTAATATATCGATCCAAACGAAATTTCAAGGGACAAATATGTCGAGGCAACCAATATTTCAAGGGACTAATAATCCGAGCCAACCGATATTTCAAGGGACTAATATATCAAGCCAATTGATATTTCAAAGGACTAATATATCGAGCCCACCGATAATTCAAGGGACTAGTATATCGAGCCAACTGAAATTTCTAGGGACACATATGTCGAGGCAACCAATATTTCAAGAAACGCATAATTCGAGCCAATTGATATTTCAATGGACTAATATATCGAGCCAACCAAAAATTCAAGGGACTTATATAGCGAAGCAATCGAGATTTTAAAGGACTAATATACCGAGCCAACCAATATTTCAAGGGATTAATAATCCGAGCAACCCGATATTTCAAAGGACTAATAAGTCAAGCCAAACGATAATTCAAGGGACTAAATATACCGAGGCAATCGAGATTTCAAGGGACTAATATATCGAGCCAACCAAAATTTCAAAGGACAAATATGTCGAGACAAGCAATATTTCAAGGGACTAAATCCTAAACCCTAAAAGCGATATATCGAGCCGATCGATAATTCAAGGGACTAATATACGGAGGCAACTGAGATTTTAAAGGACTAATTATCAAGCCAACAGATAATTGAAGGGACTAATATATCGAGCCAACTGAAATTTCAAGGGACAAATATGTCGAGACCACCAATATTTCACTAATAATCTGAGCTAACTGATAATTCAAGGGACTTATATATCGACCCAACGAATAATTCAAGGGACTAGTATAAGGAGGCAAACGAGATTTTACGGGACTAAATATCAATCCAACCGATAATTTAAGGGACTAATATATCAAGCTAACCGAAATTTCAAGGGACTAATATATCAAGCTAAGATATGTCGAGGAAACCAATATTTCAAGAGACTAATAATTCAAGCCAACCGATATTTCAAGGGACTAATATATTGAGTCAACCAATAATTCGAGAGACTAATATATCGAGCCAACCGATATTTCAAGGGACTTAATATACCGAGCCAAAAAAAAAATTAAGGGACTAAAATACCGAGGCAATCAAGATTTTAAGATATACCGAGCCAACCGATAATACAAAAGACTAATATATCGAGCCAACTGCAATTTTATGGGACAAATATGTCAAGGAAACCAATATTTCAAGAATTAATAATCCGAGCCAACCAATATTTCAAGGGACTAATATATCGAGCCAACTGATAATTTAAGGGACTAAATACCGAGGCAATCGAGATTTTAAAAGACTAATATACCGAGCCAACCGAAAATTCAAGGGACTAATATATCGAGCCAACCAAAATTTCAAAGGACAAATATGTCGAGACAACCAATATTTAAAAGAACTAATAATTTGAGCCAACCGATATTTCAAATGACTAATATATCAAGCCAATCGATAATTCAAGGGACTAATATATCGAAGCAATTGAGATTTTAAGGGACTAATATACCGAGACAACCGATAATTCAAGGGACTAATATATCAAGCCAATCGATAATTTAAGGGACTAATATATCGAGCCAACCGAAATTTCAAGGGACAAATATGTTGAGGCAACCAATAATTCAATGGACTAATAATCCGAGCTAACCAATATTTCTAAGGACTAATATATCGAGCCAACCAATAATTCAAGGGATTAATATACCGAGGAAACCGAGAACTTAAGGGACTAAATATAAAGTCAATCGATCATTCAAGGTACTAATATATCGAGCCAATCGAAATTTCAAAGGACAAATATGTCGAGGCAACCAATATTTCAATAGACTAATAATCTGATCCAACTGATCTTTTAAAGGACTAGTATATCAAGCCAACCGATAATGCAAGGGACTAATATACTAAGGCAATCGAGATTTTAAGGGACTAATATACCGAGCCAAACGATAATTCAAGGGATTAATATATGGAGCCAACCAACATTTCAAGGGATATTTCAAGGGACTAATCATCCGAGGCAACTGATATTTTAAGGGAGTAGTATATCGAGCCAACCGATAATTCAACGGACTGATATACCGAGGCAATCGGGATCTTAAGGGACTAATATACTGAGCCAACCAATAATTCAATGGACTAATACATCGAGCAAATCAAAATTTCAAAGGACAAATATGTCAAGCCAACCACTATTTCAATGGACTAATAATCCGAGCCAACCGATATTTCAAGGAACTAATATATTGAGTCAACTGATAATTCAAAGGACTAATATACCGAGATTTTAAGGGACTAAATATCAAGTCAACCGATAATTGAAGGGACTAATATATCGACCCAACCAAAATTTTAATGGACAAATATGTCGAGGCAGCCAATATTTCAAGGAACTAATATTTCGAGCCAACCGATATTTCAAGGGATTAATATATCGAGCCAACCGATAATTCACTAATATATCGAGGCAATCGAGATTTTGAGGGACTAATATTTCGAGCCAACTGATAATTCAAGGGACAAATATATCGAGCCAATCGAAATTTCAAGGAACAAATATGCCGAGGCAACCAATATTCCAAGGGACAAATATGTCGAGGCAACCAATATTTCAAGGGATTAATAATCTGAGCCAACCGATATTTCAATGGACTAATAATCCGAGCCAATCAATATTTCAAGGGACTAATATATCGAGCCAACCAATAATTCAAGGGACTAATATACCCAGTCAACCAATAATTGAAGGGACTAATGTATCGAGTCAACCAAAATTTCAAGGGACAAATATGTCAAGGCAACCAATATTTCAAGGGACTAATAATCCGAGCCAACCGATATTTCAAGGGACTAATATATTGAGCCAACCGAAAATTCAAGGGACTTTTAAATCGATGCAACCAAAATTTTAAGGGACTAAATATCAAGTCCACAGATATTTCAATGGATTAATAATCTGAGACAAACGATATTTCAAATAATAACACAAATTTACCTTTTCTTTCAAAAGTGTTTTTTTATTTTAAACTGAAAAAAGAAATGATAGCAAAGAAAAAAAATGATATAGGGTACTAAAGTATAAACCAATCAAGAATATGGGAATCTACAAAGCATCAACCAAGCAAAATGTAATCACAAATGAAAATTCCTTGATGGGTTTTCTAATCAGGGTTTGAGGAAACTGAATGGTTTTACTTTTCATAACCTAATAAAAAGAATCTCAATTAATTTGATAAAGAAACACAAAATTATTTGCATAAAACAAGTGAAAATCATATTCAAATAAGCATGTCCATTGAAAGTAGCCTCAAAATGATGGGTGATCAATCTTATCTTCTTGAAGAACACAGAACATAGTAAAAAAGAGCAGCATACATTTCAACTCAAAATGATGAGAACAATAGAAATGGATCATATTCAATATATACATATTTAACTACCAATTGGTTTAGTGTTTCATAAGGGTCTTGTAAATAATGAAGGGCTAAAAAAGAATAGGTTCAAGTAAAGACAACCACGAAGCTAACTTATTAACTAAATGTACCAAAGTTAAGGATAGCTACAGGAAAACTGATCACTCGAACACTTCTTTTAATATAATAGGGATTGAAGTACTCAAACCCCGAAACTTGTAATCTTTAACACATTCAATATGTCTCTATTGAACTATACTAACTATTTGAGGTCCACACACATAGATATAAAGTTATTGGTCTAAAGTATTAAACCACCACCCATTAAGAGTTTTCACACTTTACACAATCCAACTTTCATTTTGAGTGGGATAGACATAATCTCTAGAGATATGGATTAGAGCCCAAAAGTTTTTTTTTTTTTTTAAAAAAGGGTTAATGGTCAGTGAATGGAGAAAGTTGAAGAGAAACAAATATTCCACACCCATTAGCATATATTAAACATTGAAATGATATCATGAAGGAAAAAAGAAAAAAATGGCATAAATAAGTGAGAAAATTACTTTTTAGGCGTGGAGAGGATCAGATCATGGCAACAAAGTCCACTGGTTTAGAAAGTCGTGCAGAATAAGACATATGGGGTTGAGAAGCTTCCTCGACATGCGAGCTAAAGGAAAAGTTGGTACACAATAGAGACACCCCAATAGCCACTACGGTGTATAAAAGATCAAGAAGAAATGGAGTAATATGAATTCTGATATAAGAAAAAACTTATTTATAAACAAAAGTTTGTAACCTCTATTTTAATTTTTACGGAGTCATAAAGAGAATATATGCTCAATAATTGTTATCCTATAATTTTAGAAGATAGAAGCTAAGACAAACTAAGAACACTACGCTACTATTAGGAAGTGGTTAATTATAAATTTGTCACGAATCTTTCTTGTTAATTAGTCCAACTTTCAATTCCTTCTCTAGTTGATTAGTCCAATTTTCTATTCCTTCTCTAGTAGGTCTCAAAATTCTTAAACTGAAACAGTTTTTTGTTTTTTTTTTAACTGAAGCAGTTTAAGGAGATAATTTACTAGATATAAAATTGGAAGTTATGTGCTTATAAATTTAGTTCACTTTGTAGCTACAAGTGTGGAAGTTTCAAAGGACCTGCTTAAATAGATACAAAAAAGGCCAATCTACACATTACTATATGGTTCAATTCCCCTACTCTGCGGTCGTTGAAATAAAAAATAAAGTACCAAAAGATTTTTTTTTTAAAGAGATTGATGAAACTTGTAGTTGAAGCTGAGAAGAAAAGTAAGACTAATGAAAAACGTGTCCATGAGTTTTAAAAAAAATATATGAAAGTAAGAAAAGTAAGACTAATGAAAAACTCAAAGCATGAAATTGGTCCATTGTAATTGAAGTATGAAACTTGCAAAAGAATGTAACGTATTAAGAACTAATAAAAAAAACATGTCCATGAGTTTTCAAAAAAAGGAAAAAAAAAATGTCCATGAGAATCCCTCAACTTCTCAAAATCTAAAACAATGAAACCGCAAAAATCAATAACAAAGGAAAAATTCATCAAATGGAATCGTTATTTTACCAGGAAGGTAGTTACCGATGACGCTGAGGATGCGATTGCCAGTCCTATCGGAGACGAACAAACTGCAAGAGATCAAGATATTTTAGCGCTGCAGCTGCTGGAGAAGAACACAGAAATCCAAAATGAAAATTGAAAACAGAAATCCCCCATTCTTAAACCCCAACCAAGGCATTGTCTACAAAAAGCATAACTATCGGGAAAAAAAAAAGAAGAAACAAGGAAGAACTTAGCAACAAGTATCACACATCAAAGCCACAAACTCCCAAGGGGTCAAAAAAATAACAAATAACGAAAATCTACGGTTCCACCACCACAATAGAAGCCTCAATCAAATTCACAATTAGAGAAACAACTGAACAGAACTCACAAATTCCAATAATAATTAAAAAAAAGAACTAAACCAGATTCGTTCAACCAAGGCGTCGTGTTGTAGAAGTATTCGGTATGTTACTGCAATTCAATTGAAAGAAGAGATTGGTGGAGTGAAAATTGGTGAAATTAGTTAGGGTTTAAAGAACAGAGTTTGAGAACAAACCTGGAGATCGTCAATGGTAGATGAACGCAGAAGTGTAATTGTAATATTTGTAAGTGGTGATCGCCATTATCGAATAACATTAGGTTTGGGCGACAATAACGAAATTTCAAGCCCTCCGCCATGGCGATCTCCCTAAATTCAAGGAGTAAACAGAGTAAGAAGTGATGAAAATATTGGAGATCCAGAGAAGAAGATGAAACTGCCATGACTTCATCTTCCATAGCTTCCATAGCTATCTAATCTGAAAGGAGCTTCGATATTACGCAATCGAGACCGGAAAATAATTCTGTAACTGATCTGATTTCGCCTGCGTGGTTTTCTAAAGGGCAATGTGGTCTTTTGATAAATTTTTCAAATGGCTGAACCATGCGTAGCCTACTTCTAAAGCTTTATAACTGCCAAGGGCAATGCCGTCTTTTCACATGATGGCGTCATTCGTGCTAATCAAAACACACATTTTCCATGAGTGACTCAACGGTCATTTTCAAAAACGTAATAATCTGTTCACATGATGACGACGTTAGTGCTTTTAAAGCAAAATTTTCAAAAGTGGATTATCTCTTTTAGGGCCTGTTTGGCCAGCTGGGAAGGGTTGGGTCAGGAAGGGAAGTGGGCTGAACCCAGCATTTGGCCCACTGGGA
>JBBMKA010022700.1:0-27752 GCA_037833695.1 Sechiopsis laciniata | reverse complement strand
TAAGATTAAAAATTAAAAATATAGATATAAAAAATTTAGTTTTAAATTTTAATTTAAGACTATAAATTAAAAATAAATAACATACTGCAATTTTTTATTTTTTTGAGATATATATAAATATATATATATATATATATGATTAAAAGTATTGCAAAATTTAAAATGAAAAACATTTGACCCAAACCATTGTGTATTTTAGTGAAATGCACGAAAACTATTATTAATAAAGGTAATGCAGTTGCGTTTTGAGAAGAAAAAATAGAAACAAGAACAGTAGAAACACCTTTCTGAAGTTTCTAAAAAAATGATCCAATTTAAGAAATGTTTCTCAAATTTTTGGAAACAAGAAACGAGAACAATTATCAAACAAACCTGTTTCTTATAAATGAGAAACAGAAACAAGAAACAAGAAACAGGAAATATGAACGTTATCAAACGGGCCTTCAATAAGCCAATTGGCATTTGAATGCGTGGATGTAGGTTTTTCAAATGGTCCCTTGTTAGGCCAAAGGAACTTCCCACTCTTCTTTGCTGTGTGATTCAGGAACACCCTTCAAGAGTACCAAAGAGACTTTGTGGCTAAATGTAGTTTACGCATTTTTTTTGGACCTTCAACTTTAAGCATCTTTCGCTTTATGATCTCACAGAATCCACCATCCATATAGGGTTTCTCCTTGTTTGTAACGATGACTCATCTCTTTTTTGCTCTCATTGGTATCATCTTCTATAATGTTATCGATAGGATCTTTGGTACTTTTTTCACAAATCAATGAAAAGTTTCTCTTTCCTATAAAAAAAAAGCATCGATGCCAAGGTTGGAAATCTCATGTTGCAAAACCACTATAGTTGATTTTTCATATTTGGACTTTACTGAATTATTAGAAGCAGCTTAGCATATACAATTTTATCTGTAAAAGTTAATAGAACCAGCTGAGCATATACGCTTTCGATTCAATTGTTGAGTTTTGTAGATTTATGGCTTTTAAGAATATCAAAGCCGTTCTAGATTGTTTCCTCTGTATAAATTTGAAATCAATGGTGAAAAAACCACAACAAAAAAGGAAGTAGAGGTAGAATATACTAGTATATCTTATCCATTAATGATTAGCCCATGGCCATAGAAGTGACCAACACTACATGACTATGGATGAAGAACAGAAGAAGACATTATTCATAACACACCTCAGGCTAAACACACAGGTTTTGAACTTATTAGAACACTTTTCAAACACAGCTACATTATTGCTCGCTATAACTGTGTGAACAAAAGATGTATGTGCTTCATTTGCCGCAGTGGCAGTCCTTACAACTGCAGGGTTGCAGCTGCATTTGTCATTGTGCTCGGCTGTTGGGACGTTCATGTCTATAGCTTTGAAGTAGTCCAGAGATTCAGTACTGTAAAACACTTTTTGTTAATAACTAAGTGAGATTTTTGTTGTTTTTGCACCACTCTTTCCTTCTATAATCTGCACGTACTCTTTTTTGATAACTGGAAAATTGGAGCTTGGAGCATCCTTAGTGTCTCAAAGCATGAATATGGAAAAAGTAGAATTTTAAAATTAGGCTCACGTGGGTTTCGTACTTGACCCGACTCTCTAAAATACTCTAATTGGGTGTTTCAGGTGCATGCATATTAAAATTCTCAAAATCAATTTAACAACCACATGCATTTTCCAACGAAACCTCATAAAAAATCATGAAAATAGTACTGATAGTTTGAAAACATACAAAACATGGCTCGGGATCCCGATAGTTTAAAAATAAAGATAGTTTAGCAGAGTTGTAAACCTAAATTCGACTCTAAGTAAAACAATGCGGAAACAGGATATAACGAAACTGTGTCCATGATTGATGCAGCTCTCAGCCTAGCCACCTTGGAATGGATCAGTACCTGAAAATGTAAGGGATGAGTATATCGAAATATACCCAGTAAGGAGCTCCACCATGGGGTTAAGCATGCAAACAGAAACAAGTTAGAAGATACGACAACTGAAGCTAAGTGCCTCGCACAAGCGTGCCTGCCCCTAGGCCAATCACGAGCAAACAATGTCAAACGACGTCGCCGATCACGAGCAAACAATGTCAAACGACGTCGCGCAAGCTGTGAGCAAGATATAGCTAAATGCTAAGAAAACATCTAACCACTGTTAGTAGAGGATCACGAGTGAGGGAAACACACAAGTTCCCTAAACCTCGGGCCGGGACACGTCCCATAACATGTCCGCAGAGACATACACAAATGTCTTGGGGTAGCATGACCATTTGTCAGGGACCTGACAAACTACATCAGCGGAGACATACACGAATGCCACGGGGTAGCCTGACCTACGTCGGGACCCTCCACGCAGTGCTTCGCAACTCTGATAGCTTGTCAATGTAGTTATATATGAATGTCTCGGGGTAGCTTGACCTCTATCAGGGACCCACCACGCTTTCGCTTCGCCACTATGATATCGTATCAACAAGGGCATACACGAATGCAATAAAGTCATTAGACTCTGTTGGGCAGGACCATGAATGAGGGAACCACACAGGATCGCTAAACCTCAGGTCGGGACACGTCCCATACCGTGTCCGTAGAGACATACACAAATTTCTTGGGGTAGCCTGACAATCTGTTAGGGACCCACCACGAGTGAGGGAGACATAAAGAATCCCTAAACCTCGGGTCAAGGCATTGACGCACAAGTCGTGTTAGCAAGGGCATACTCAAATGTAGATAAAATCACCTGACCCTGTCAGGGAGAGCCACGAGTGAGGGAAACTGTAGGGTCCCTAAACCTCAGGCTAGGGGCGCCATTTGCAAACCCCAGCATGTGAGGACTGACTTGCCTGCAGACAACATCCCATAATGCATGCAGGCTCACCGACAGACATCTTTTCACGCCATCATCTGTCCTAGTGGCCTATTCCGCCCATGGGTAAGCCAGCCTCTCTCTAGGGTGGGTACCACAATGGACTGGCTCTTCTGCCCATGGGTAAGCCAGCACCCACTAAGGTGGGTACCACAATGGACAGGTCAAATAGTAGGTGAAAGGGTCAAGCGAGTCCGAACTTGCTCCCTTCTCATGCTAGTACAATGAGTAAACTAGTAGAACCATGCACAGAGCATATGGGGTTCCACGAGTATAACAAAGAGATATAATTAGCACTAGAGTCACATGAGATCTAGCCTAGCTTAGGCGAGTGCAACCGCCCACCGAGGGTTGGTGCAACTCGCAATGTGCGCTCAACAACTAAGGAACTTGTTGTTCCGCACACAATGCGACATGTGGATGAGATCCAACCCCTTGGTCGGATGTAAAAGTCAACCCGTAGGTTGGTGTAGCCCAACCGCGTGTCTCGCAGCATAGAGGATCCATATCCTCGCTCGGTTCCTAAGGGGGCACTAGCGAGTCACATCAATAACACGATACTAATCATGCAACGTGAGTCCAAAATGGGTGAGCTAGCTATTCCTCTAGGTAGTCAACACGATAATCGGGTCTAGTTATTCTAATGTCGAACATAACAAATTACAAAAAAACCCTTAGGCGACAAGCCTGAGAAATTGAGCATATAATCATTGCAGCACGTATATAGTCAAACATAGATGCAACCAACAACATCGAAGCATGTATAAACCCAAGGCAATCTAGTCAATTGAAAGGTTAAACAGATAAACAGTTCATCACGTATACGATTAAAAGGTACAATTTGGGGACGATTTAAGCCACAAAATTTTGATGAAACACATTAATAATTTAAAAGAAACTAGGAAGTTAAAATATTATGAATCTTTCAATAAAACACTTAAATGTATTTAGAAATTAACTAGGGTGTAACAAGACCTCCAAAAGAGCATCCTTCCCCCCTCCTCTTCTATCTAATCATGCACCGACCACAACTCCAAGATCCACGTCCAAGCTTTCCAAGACCTATTCTCCAAGCTTAAAAAATCTACTGACATGTTCGCTTATGGATGATGGTATAGTATCAGTGTTAATGTTAGTTTATTAGTGTTAATGTCATTTATGTTTTCTCTAACATAAAGTTCGTTGGATTCCTATGTAACGGCCCAGGTTTTCATTCTGGTTCCCTAGGTATGTTTCTTAGTTGTTTTGGTTATTTCGTCCGGCCGTTAGGGCAGTTTTAGCCTTTGGTGGCATTTTGGTCATTTTTATCCCTAGGGCTAGTTTGGTAATTTATGGAGCTTCAGGGTTGTTTCTGGATTTGTCACTCAATTGGGTTGATTTTGTGATTTACAGGGATTCGGGGTTAGTTTTGCATGGTGGAGGAAAAAGGGCTTGTTTTGAGAAAAAAAGGGGCTTTTGGTTTTAAAAGAATTAATTAAAAGAAAAAGGGATTTTAGAACTTGATCGATCAAAAGATCAGAGTCCCAAATCCCCTCATCTTAATCGCCAAATTCCTCTTCCCTCTCTCCTCATCGAATTCTTCTTCTCCTTCTTCTCCTTGTCGCCATCGGCCACCCCCGAGCAGCCAAGCCTATTGCCCATCGCATCCCATAGCTGCACCATGCCACATCGCTGCCTGCTCGCCCGCACCAGCCATTCCTCGCCGCTGCGATTGCACGTTCATCCTCGCAGACGTAGTGTTCGATCTGTACACGTTCGCGGCGCTGATCCTCGCGTCCTCGCCTTCGAAGCAGCTCGTCCGCACGCACCGATCGCCAGTTGCATGCTTGCTCGCCGTTCGCTCACCATCACCGAGCCCTCGAGCTCTCTGCTCTGCCCAGCCTCAAAGCCTCTACTGCACAGTCCCGCACGTCCTCGCTGTCGCCCTCGCTGCTTGTCCGTGTCGCACAGCGCAGTAGCCCAACCGTGCCGGACACGCCCTGTCGCTTGTTGTGCAGCCTTGCCCACGCAGCACCGAAGCCAGCCCCACTGCGAGCACATGCCATGTCCTTGTCGAGCTTGCCTTTGGTTTTGGGTAACTCTTGTTTCCTGTGCCTTGTTGTGTTGGATAGTCGGGTTATTTGTTGTCTGAATTTTTATTGATTTCTTGTTTATTCTTACTGTGGTCTAGGTTGTTTATTCGTGTTGGTTCTACAGCTCAAGGAGCATAACTATTATTTGTCTGTTCCATTTAGTCAGGTAAGGATTCCTTGTCGTGGTTGTATGGACCGTACGCTTGCCATTGATTGTATTCTAGTTGTTTGTTACGGGGATAGGTCCTTGCTTGTTTATACTGCCTATTGAACATTTTAGTGGATAAGTTCTTCTTATCGCTCGTTACTGTTTATGAACTACTATTAGTGGATAGGTTATTGCTTGCAGGTTTACTGTCGTTTGAGCATATGCTAGTGGATAGGTTCTTGTTGATTTCTATTGTGTGAACATGTGCTAGTGGATAGAACTGCTGATAGGTTTTGGCATGTTGATCGTTGTACCCTATATTGCGCTATTTCTATTTGTAGTGGCTGTTATGATTTATGTGACTATTGGTATTCTAATAGACCTAGTGTGCAACACTGATGTTGGTACTCTGTTAGATTTAAGGTTCATTACTCTTAGCTAGTTCCTGTCAGGTTGTCATCATCCAAAGGTTGAGAGTGGACCAACGTACGTGTCCCCACCCGTCGGGTTTGTGAGGACAGATTTCTCACCTCTGGCAAACGGGCATGGAGTATCTACCACTCCTGTAAAAGCCTAGTCTATGGCCTGATAGAGTGGGGTCCTTTCCTTGGTGAAAGCCTACCTTGAGACGACCTTAGCGTTAGGCGTTGGTGTGAACAAGCTGCCGCAGTAGGGTGTCGAGGACCTCCCACCTGCTGTGGATCAGTGGACACCTTTCTGAGTCTTATGCATGCATACCTGGAATGGCATAGTTTTTATAGGCCTACATTTATCCGATTTGTAGCATTATGCGGTGTGCGCGTATCCACATTAGATGCCAAGAGGAGAGCTCCCTCGGGCTAGTGCGTCAGTACACCATTCCGTTCAGTTTAGAACCAGACACTTGGGTACTCTCCCAAGTGTCCAGGATCAGCATAGTGAGCTGTTCACCTTAGCCAAGAGTTAGAGACTCTCGAGGTTCTAGAGTTATGTTGATAACTCATTCTGAGATCCGAGTTGGATCCTTTAGCCGAGAGTTATAAACTCTCAAGGTTTGAGAATATATTGCTGTTGGACTTGTTGTGAGATTGCCTGCTTGGTTGTTTGACTTGCTTGTATGCTAGGATGCAAGATGATGTGATCTGCATATTATACCCCGGCTGGGGATTCTTACTGAGTGCCTTTTTACTCATCCTTATTTTTGTGGTTTTCCACCAGGTTACTTGGGACAGCGCCGGGACGGCTAGAGGAGGAGCTGATGGATCATGGGAGTCCATTGCATTGTCTTTCTTCATTTATTTATTGATTCAGCATGTCAGCTAGTTTTTTGGATTTATTTTAGAATTGTTTTAATAAACTCTGGCCAGAGACTCGAACTATGTTTTGAATTGTTTTTACTAGATCTTGTTTCCGATTAAATGAATGAAGTTTTTCAGTTTATTAATTGTTTCCTGTTTATAACCGTATTTAAATTCATGCATGTTGAGTAAGAACCAGATTTAGGACTTTTTTAGAGTCGGGTTCTTACAGAACTCGACTCTAAAACAAACTTTAAACATAGTCCGGTTCTTACTCAGCATGCATGAATTTAAATTCATTTATAAACACAAAACAATTGATAAACATAAAGACTTCATTTATTTAAACAGAAACAAGCTCCAGAAAAACAAACTTTAAACATAGTTCGAGCCTCTGGCCAGAGATTATTAAAATAGTTCTAAAACAAGTTCAAAACTAGCTAACATGCTGAATCAATAGAATAAGTAAGGGAAGACAATGCAATGGACTCCCATGATCCATCAGTTTCTCCTCTAGCCGTCCCGGCGCTGTCCCAAGTTACCTGGTGGAAAACCACAGAAATAAGGGTGAGTACAAAGGCACTCAGTAAGAATCTCCAGCCGGGGTACAGTACGCAAGTCATATCATCTAGCATCCTAGCATATTAGCATTACAAACACACAAGCAGGCAATCTCACGAGTCCAACAACAATAATCTCGAACCTCGAGAGTCTCTAACTCTCGGCTAAGGGATCCAACTCGGATCTCAGAAAGGGTTATCAACATAACTCCAGAACCTTGAGGATCTCTAACCCTCGGCTAAGATGATCAACTCAACTGTAAGAACCCGACTCTAAAATAGTCTTAATTATGCACCAACCACAACTCCAAGATCCATATCTAAGCTTTCCAAGACTTACTCTCCAAGCTTAAAAAATCTACTGACATGTTCGCTTGTGGATAATGTTAGAGTATCAGTGTTAATGTTAGTTTATTAGTGTTAATGTCATTTATGTTTTCTCTAACATAAAGTCCATTGGATTCCTAGGTTTAGAATACTTCTCTCTCTATATATCGTTTTATCTGAGTGTGACACAATGTAGCCTCTACCAACATTTTTTTTTCTAGCAACACATTTCTCCATTTCTACAATGTCTTTGCGTTCTTTCTCACAATCTAATATTATCCTTGCTTCTCATACGAGAACTATGTGACCTTATTTCTAAACCTTTATGTAGGGGTAAGCACCCGGCTGTCTCCCTCTTGGTGCCACAACGCGCTATAGTAAAGTTGGGTCTCCTTACTTAATTATTTATTGAATATCCTCTACCCTAAATAACAAGCAAGAGATTGCTTGTGATCTCTTGCGCACCTTAGCCATTACTCTATCTTTACTACTCACTAACATGCAAATGATGTTATATTTCTAGAACAAATGCTTAGCTAACCTACTTTTTCACTATTGAAAACTTGTTCGAGGACCTATCCTAAGCATATATGGTTCCAATTCTTTGATATTGCTAAAAAAACTATGGCCAAACAAATGAAAGAAACTCTTTTATACTACACACTATGTTGGTAGAAAGAATAATTTAAAAGAAAGAGCTCTTGTCTTTTTTTTTTCTTATTGATCCATATTGTCTAAGAAGACTATAAATACAATTTACATCTGAAGGAGATGCTTCAATCACTCATTTTTGTACAAGGAAATAATTACAATTATAGGCAATAACCATAATTATAAATTATGCAGTATCATTTCAATTGCTATTCGACAGAGCAATTGAAATAAATAAGGAAAGTATTTATGCTACTGTAGGAAGTTTGACAACTTATTGATTGGAAATTAAATATAAATAAATGATTTATATTTCCCTTAATTGTGTAGCTCTTTAATTCTGCCTTATTGAAGACCTAAATTGAAGCAATCACAATTTAAGCAATCTATCATTGCTCACTTTTGTCACCATTTGTTTTATCATTCTTCCTCAAACTGGAGTGGGCAAGAGCATGAACTCCACATTTGGATCTCAAATTCTAGAATGGACTTTTAGCCAATGGTTTAGTTAAGATGTTAGCTATTTGATCTGTAAAAGGGACATACCGGTAGTGAGTGATCTTAAGGCCACTTTCTCTCTTACAAAATGGTAGTCAATTTCAATATGTTTCGTCCGAGCATGAAACACAGAGTTAATGGACATTTGGAGTGAACTTAAGTTGTCACAGAGCAATTGTGGGGGTTAAGACAACTTGATGCCTCAATTTTTGAGAATAAATGTTATCCACGTGATTTCTGCTGCAGTGCTGGCCATAGCTCGATATTCAGCTTCTAAGCTAGATCGAGCTACAGTTGGTTGCTTCTTTAGGACCATGAGATGCAATTTGCTCCAAGAAAAATGCAAAAGCTTGTTGTGCTACGTCTCGTTTCTTGACAGCCTCTCCAATCTGCATCTCAAAAAGCATATAAATTTAATGGGCTGTGACTATGAAAAAGTATGCCATAATTAGTTGTCCCTTTTATATATCTTAGGATGTGATTGACTGCTCGAAGATGTTGTTCCATTGGTTTTTGCAGGTGTTGGCATACTTTGTTTATTGCTTGAGTAATGTCAGGTCTAGATAGTGTTAAATATTGTAGAGAACCGATAATACTTCTATATTTAGTGACATCGACAGGATTTTTATCATTTGAAAACTCAATTTTAGAAGTAAACATTGGAGTGTTGAAGTGAGAAGCAGACAACATATTGGTTTTTTGTAGGACATCTTTGGCATATTTGGTTTGGGAAAGGAAAATCCCTTGCTCGGTATTGTTCACTTTTATTCCTAGAAAATAGTGTAGATTGTCGAAGTCCTTGATTGCAAACTCATCTTCAAGTTGGTTAATTAAGTGTTGAATAGCTTTGTGATCATTCCCTGTCAAGATCATTCCCTGTTAAGATCGTTATTTAATTCATTATTGGTATCCAATGAAGAGCAAATAAAGGAGGGGGATTTAGAATGCTCATTGTTTTTCGAAGTGGATTCGAGGGTAGGATCCTCTCTTGTGGCATGTGCTGGACAACGATTTTCTTCATTTGGAATATCAATTGTAGCAGTCTGAGTTTCTTCTTCAATAGAGACATTGTCTAACATCATTTCCTTCTTCAATAAATTTTTCACGTGTATTGTTGATGTCTTGCAATTTTTCCATGCCAGAACAATATGTGTCAGCACTCATTTCAACTAAGCTTTGTTCAATTGATACCTCTTGATTTGATGGCTTGAAGGTTTGTTCCCAATCTTCAAAACCTGTGAACTCAATAGGCACAAGCTACATATTTTCCTTTTGTGATGCATTATTGTTATTATTAAATGGGAAACATTCTTCATAAAAAAACTACGTGACGAGAGATGTAAACTCTTTTAGTTTGAGGATCTAGGCACCTATATCCTTTATGTATGAGACTCTATCCTATAAAAACACAAGGATATGTTCTCTTTGAGACTTTATTTTCCCCATAGTTTCTAAGTATGGAAAACATTTACAACCAAACACCTTGATTCCACTATAATTGGGTGCTATTTGAAAAAGTTTGTGGAAAGGGATTTGGTCTTTTAGAGACTTAGAAGGCATTCTATTTATTAGATAAACAGCCGTAAGAAAGGCCTCTACCCAATATTTGAGTGGAATCTTAGAATGAAAGAGTAAAGTTAAACCTGTTTCTACCACATGACGATGTTTCCGTTCTACTACTCCATTTTGTTGAGGGGTATATGGGCATAAGAGTTGGTGATGTATTCCACTTTCTTCTAGAGATTTCTTGAATTCGAATGATGTAAACTCTCCCCCTCCATGTAAGAACCCGACTTTTAAAACAATCCGAGACCCGATTCTTACTCAGCATGCATGATTTAAATGCAGTTATAATAGAAAACGGTAAAATAAATAACTGCTTTATTCTAAAACATAAAGTGTTCTAATAGAAAAGAGCTTAAACAACATTCGTGCCACTGGTCAGAGATTATTAAAACAGTTTGAAATTATAAAAATAAACTCTAACTAACATGCTGAAACAATAACCAAAGGAAGAATTAAATAAACAATGAACGTAGCGGACTCTCATGATCCATCAACGCCTCCTTTAGCCGTCCTGGTGCTGTCCCAAGTTACCTGGTAGAAAACCACAGAAATAAGGGTGAGTACAAAGACACTCAGTACGCAAGTCACATCATCTAGCATCCTAGCATACAAGCATTACAAACACACAAACAGGTAATTTCACGAGTCCAACAACAATATTCTCGAACCTCGAGAGTCTTTAACTCTCGGCTAAGGGATCCAACTCGGATCTCAGAAAGGGTTATCAACATAACTCCAGAACCTCGAAGATCTCCAACCCTCGGCTAAGTTGATCAGCTCACTATGTTGATCCTGGACACTCGAAAGAGTACCTGAGTGTCTGGTTCTAAACTGAAACGGAAAGGTGTACTGACGTATTAGCCCGAGGGAGCTCTCTTTCCAGCATCTAATGCGGATACGCGCACACCGCATGTTACTGCAAACTAGATAAATGTAGGCCTACACAAACTATGCCGGTCCATGTACGCATGCCTAAAACTCGGAAAGGTGTCCACTGATCTACAGCAGGAGGGAGGCCCTTGGCACCCTACTGTGGCAGCCTGTTCACACCAACGCCTGAAGCTAAGGTCGTCCCAAGGTAGGTTTTCACCAAGGAAAGGACCCCGCTCTAGTAGGCCACAGACTAGGCTTCTGCCGAGTGGTAGCTACTCCACGCCCGACTGCCGAGGGTGAGGAATCTGTCCTCACAAAACCTGACCGATGGGGACACGTACGTTGGTCCACTCTCAGCCTCTAGATGATGACAACCTGACAGGAACTAGCTAAGAGTAATGAACCCTATTTCTAACAGAGTACCAATAACATTATTGCACACTAGGTCTATTAGAATAACAACAATCAACAAACCACATAACAACTACTGCAATCAAAATAGTACAATACAGGGTACAACTATCTATATGTCAGGTCCTATCAGATAAGCAAACCTATCCACTAGCACATGCTCATACAACAGAAACCAGCAAAACAAGAGCCTATCCACTAACATGTTCATTAAGCAGTAACAAACAAGCAAGAACCTATCCACTAACATGTTCATTAAGCAGTAACAAAAAACCAGGAAACCATCAATGACAAGCGCAGGGTCCACACAACCCTAGCAAGAAATCCTTACCTGAAAATAGAATAGAACAAACAATATATGCTCCTTGAGCTGCAGAAACCAACCACGAACACTCAACCTAGGCACAGTAGTAATTATAAGTAATTAATAACTAAACAGCTACTATAAATCTAGGCATCTAAACGCAACAAGGCTCGGGAAATAGGGGTTACCAAATTGAAGGAAGGGCTCGACCACAACGCTGCTCGGTCGCTATCATGTGCGGGATTGCGCAAGGTGGTGCGGCAGCGAAGGCACAGCACGGGCGAGCGCGGCCGTGTGGGTATGTGCGGATGGGCTAGCTTAGTCGTATGGGCTGGGTCAGCGAGGGGATGCGGCTGGCTGCGCCAAGGCTGGGGTTGTGATTAGCGAAGTGGTTGCGGATGAGTGTGTGCGGGATCGTAAGGTAGTGATCAATGAGGCTATAGCTGGGCGTAGCGTGCGGCAACGAGCAGTGGTAAGGCACGGCGAGAGCGAGCATGTGCTGTTGGCTGGGACTGCGACACGACGAGACGGGCGAGCTACGCGAAATCGCAAGGCATCGTCGATAGGCTGGTTTGGCGAGGTGATCCCACGTAGACGACAGCAAGGCGAGGCTGGGATCGGCAAATGGCTCGACGGTAGCGCTTGCCTCAGTGGCTATTATGGTGATTGAAGAAGGGAACGAGAAGAGGTGAAGAAGACGATTGAGAGGGAGAAGGGGGTCGATTCTCAATGGCTCTTTTGATCGATTAAAATGCAAAGAACCTATTTTCTTTTCTTTTAAAAAAAAAAAAAAATAATTGACCCATTTTTAACCAAAAACCCCTTTTTCCCAAAACAAACCCTTTTTTCTTCCAATTACAAATCTAACCTTAATGTCCTAGATAACCGAAACAAAAACCTAGGCTGTTACAATACTCCCTCCTTTTATGACTTTCATCCCCGAAAGTCATAAAAGGCTGAAACAACTATGGGTAGTGAGTCCTTATTTCATCTTGCAACACCTAGGTTGCTTCTTCTGCTTTCTGACATTTCCACTGTACCTTAACCAAAATGATATCCCAGTTACGCAAGGTCTTATACTCCCGGGCTAGAATCAGCACCGGCTTCTTCTAAAAGCTCGAAGTCTTTATTTAGCTCTAACGGCTCAAAATCTACAATGTGAAAAGGGTCTGCCACATACTGACGCAACATCGAAACGTGGAGCACACTGAACACTGCTGCCAAGGACGGGGGCAAAGCTAAACGGTAAGCAACTGAACCAATCCAATCAATGATCTCGAAGGGGCCTACAAACCTGGGGCTCATCTTTCCATGCTTACCAAACCTCAAAACACCACGCATCGGTGCCACTTTCAGAAACACATGCGACCCACCTGAAACTCTAAGTCTCTACGCCGAACATCAGCATAGCTTTCTGTCTACTCTGCGCTGTCAACATACGAGCCCTGATCTTCTGAACTGCATCGGTAGTCAACTATAACAACTCGGTACCCAAAACTTATCTGTTTCCAATCTCTTTCCAGAACATTGGAGACCTACAACGCTTGCCATACAAAGCCTCAAACGGAGCCATCTGAATCGTCGCCTGATAACTGTTATTGTAAGCAAACTCCATCAAGTACAGATACTGGTCCTAACTGCCCAAAAACCCTAACACGCAAGCGTGCAACATGTCCTCCAAAACCTGGTTCACCCTCTCAGTTTGACCATCTGTTTGAGGGTGAAACGCGGCTCTGAAACTGCAATCAGTGCCCAAGCCTTTCTGAAGTGCCCTCTAGAAATGAGAAGTGAACCGAGAATCCCGATCAGACACAATCTTCTCTGGCATCCCATGGTACAGAATGATCTGCTCCAAGAACAATTGTGCCCACTACTCCACGGTATAGATGATCCTACCGGGGATGAACTATGCACTCTTAGTCAACTAGTCAACAACAACCTAGATCTGAGTAAACCCTTTTGGTGTCCTCGACAACCCAGAAATGTAATCGATGGAGACCTCCTCCCACTTCCACTGAGTCACACTTAGTGGCTGCAACAAACCTACTGGTTTCTGTCTGGGAGCTTTCACTTGCTGACAAGTGAGACTCCTGGTAACAAACTCTGCAATTTCTCTCTTCATGTTGCTCCACCAGAAGGTTTGCTTAAGATCCTAATACATCTTGGTACCCCTAGGTGCCAAGTAAATGGAGAACTGGGAGCCTTAGTGAGCAACTCAGCTCACAATCTGGCGTTGACTGGCACACAAAAACGTCCTCTAAATTTTAACCCACCATCTGTTGCTACCATAAAATCGAAATCTCCATCTGCTTGGACTCTAGCAATCAACTGAGTAAGGGGTGCTGCTTTAGCGAAAAATTCCTTGGCGAATCGTCGGTAATAGCCTGCCAAACCCAGAAAGCTGTGAATCTCTGCGACAGTAGTCAGTCTGGCCCACGAACTCACTGCATCAATCTTAGCGGGGTCCACGACAATACCGTCTCTCGAAACCACTTGACCAAGGAAGGCCACTTTCTCTAACCAGAAGTCACACTTGGAGAATTTCGCATACAACTGATTCTCTCTCAACGCTGTCAACACTTGTCTCAGATGCGAAGTATGATCCTCCTTAGTCTTAAAGTAAATAAAAATGTCATCTATGAACACGATCCAAGAATGTCGTGAACACCCTATCCATCATGTCCATAAATGCTGCTAGAGCATTGGTCTGCCCGAAGGACATGACCACAAACTCGTAGTGATTGTACCGTGACCTGAAAGCTGTCTTGGGAATGTCTACATCCTTGATCCTCAACTGATGATAACCAGAACTCAAATCTATCTTGGAGAACACAGAAGAACCCTGAAGCTGATCAAACAAATCGTCAATGCGAGGCAATGGGTACTTGTTCTTCACTATAACTTTGTTTAGCTCCCTGTAGTCTATTCAAAGGTGCATCGAATCATCATTCTTCTTTACAAACAACATAGGTGCTCCCCATAGGGACAAACTAGGGCTGATGAACCCTCTTTCTAACATCTCCTGCAACTAGACCTTCAGCTCTTTCAACTCAGCTGGCGCCATGTGGTACGGAGCCTTCGAGATAGGGATGGTCCCTAGCTCGAGCTCAATTGTGAAGTCCACTCCTTTTGGAGGAGGCAAACTCGATAACTCATCAGGAAAAATATCTACAATCTCCTGAACCATTGGTACTTGATCAGTAGTTAATGAAGGGCGACCGTCCCTAGACATCTTTGTTAAATAACCCTAAGCTCCTCGAGCTAACAAATGACGACCTTTCAAAGCAGAAATCAACGGTGGACACACTCTCCTCTAGACACCGTGAAACTTGAAACTCTCTTTCTTGGGTGGCCTGAACACGACTTCTTTCTGGCGCCAATAATTCAACGTGTGGTTCTCCGCTAACCACTCCGTACCAAGGATCACATCAAACCCGTTGTAAGAACCCGACTCTAAAATAGTCCTAAACGTGGTTCTTACTCAGCATGCATGGGTGTAAAAGCATTTAAGACAACTTATGTAAATAAAAACTCATTGAAATTAAAATTTTCCAAACATAAGCTTGTTAACAAAACAAATTCCTGGCCAGTAATTTTTATTCAAATAACCATAAATAGTTTTAAACCACAATATGCAAAATCCTCATATGGACTCCATGTCTAACTACATGCTGAATAAACAAATAAAAGACATAACAAAATATGCCAGCAGCTCCCATGATCATACAGCCCCTCCTTTAGCCGTCCTGGTGCTGTCCCAAGTTACTTGGTGGAAAAACCACAAAAAATAAGGGTGAGTATAGAGGCACTCAGTAAGAATCCCCAACTGGGGTACAGTACGAAACAATATCTCATCTAGCATGCAAGTATACATGCAAACAGTTACCAACACAGAATCCCTGGATGAGTTGTCAATACAACTCTTGAGTCATCGAAAGTCTCTTACTTCCGGCCTAGTGATCAGCTCAATAACTGATCCTGAACAGATATCTTCGAAGGTTTCATACCCTCTGCCAAATGACCAACTTAAAAGCTGATCCCAAACAGATATCCTCGAAGGTCTCATACCCTCGGCCAAGTGATCAACTCAAAAGCTTATTTTGACTAGCTCTCCAAACTGGTCCTGGGACATCTGCGAGAGTACTCGGTGTCTGGCTCTAAACTCGAAAAGGAAATGGTGTACTCACGAACGTTAGCCTGAGGGAGCTCTCCTCTCGGCGCCTAATGCGTGTGCACGCACATTGCATACTGCTCCAAACCGCGTAAATGTGGGGGCCTAGGGACAAACTACGCCGGTCTAGGTACGCATGCCTAAAGACTCAGAAGCGGTGTCACTGATCTAAAGTAGTGCGAGGCCCTCGGTACTCAACTGTAGCAGCCTGAATACCACCGATGCTTGAAGCTAAGAATCGGCCAAGGCAGGCTTGCACCGTTGGCAGGGTTCCGCTCTAGTAGGCTACAGACTAGGCTTATTCCGATCTGGTGAGCTAGACCACACCCGGCTGTCGGGGGCAGTATCCTGTCCTCGCTGGTTTCGACCTGTGGGGACAAAGTACATTGTGTCAGTTCTCAACCTCTGGATGATGACAACCTAACAAGCTCTATCTATGAATATTCGACCCTATTTCCTAACAATCAAACTTGCTCAACAACATATAAATAGCCTAGCATGGTACTACGAGTTCAAACAGGAATCACGTCGCATGTTGGAAGAACATACCTAGCATGACACTAACATGAGGAAATCGGAACAATCGCTAGTAGAAAACAGAACAACATACAATCCTTCTATCCACTAACATGCTCGTAAACAGTAAACATACAATAAAAATACAGTCAATAAATATTTTGCAGGGCCCACACAACCTCGGTAAGAAATCCTTACCTAGAAAACAAGAAGAAAATCACAAACAGATAATAGTGCTCCTTGAGCTGCAGAACCAACACGAACCTAGCAAATATTAATAACAACAACAATTAAACTCTAAACATCTAACAGCAAACGACCAACACACAAGGATTGGGAAATAATACCCCTAAACTGAGAAGACAGGCTCGGCTACAGGCTTAGGCGAAGGCGATGGTGAAGTCTTACGTGCGGCGAACGAGGCGCTGCTGGTGCGAAGCTCGGCGAAGGACGAGGCTGCAGGTAGACGCAAAGGGTGAATGCCTTGCTAGAGCGAAATTCGAAAGTGAACGCAGTATGGTGGATCGGCACGAACAAGGGAACGGGCGTGGTCTCAGCTGCGAATAGAATAAGGGTCGACGGATCTTGACATCAGGCCACGGAAAACCAACGAAGAATGAGAAGGGTTTGGGCAAAACGTACCTTGGAGAATGGCTGCTCGCTTGGCGCTGCGACCCAGAACGTCTCGGTAAAGGTGTGCGGGGCTGAGCGCAAAACACCATCGCAATGTTGCGATCGCTGATGCGTGCGGGCTGGATCACCGAGATTGCCTTCGTTTGTGTGGCTCGGTGAATGGCTGCAAACAGTGACAAGGGGTTGCAATGGTGATCCAGCGTGAAGGCTGCTCGTGCAGTGAGGAGATCGGCGAAGAAGCTTGGTGATGGATTAGACGGTCGGCTAGAGCGAAGAAGAAGAAACGATGGAGAAGAAAGAATCCAAACGCAGTTAGGGCTTGAGTTTTGAGAAAAAAAGAGTTTAAATAGGATCTTCAAGTGATCCCGGCTTCGAGTCTAGGTGAGGGAGAAATTAAATAACCATTTTCCCTTTTTCTCTTTTAACCAAAAAGGACCTCCAAGCTTCCCAAAAAGCAACTCTAACCTTGGAAACCTGAAATCGTAGCAATAACTCAAACTCAGCAAATGGCAGAAACAGCCCCGGACTTTAAAGGCAAAATTACCAAAATGCCTCTAAAGGCTCAAACTGCCCTAACGGCCCAACCGAACAACCGAATAAACAACCAAACATACCTGGGGAACCGAAAACGAAAACTGGGCCGTTACACTTGCTCATAGGCAGAACTATGTGGGTAGCTACTAACAGCTCTCCAGATACCAGGATATGGCCGTCTCTAACTTTCTCACTAACAAGCATACTAACTCCCGAAGGAGTTGCAACACACAACTTGAACCTTAAAGGTTTCAGTTCCAAACAAGCTTGACTAATAAACGATGCAAAGATAAACGAATGGGTCGAGCCCGAATCAAACAATATAAATGCATAATGACCCAAAATAAGCAAGGTACCTGTGTAAGAACCCGACTCTAAAACAGTCCTAAAAGTAGTTCTTACTCAGCATGCATGAATTTTAAACCGTAAAGGAACTTAAACATTTATAAAGAAAGTGATGATCCAGAAACATAAGTAAACCAATATAATTTGAAGCCTCTAGCCAGAGTTTATTAAAAACAGTTTAAAAACAAATCCTTAATAAAAGCCAACATGCTGAATCCATAAAATAAATGAAGGAAGACAATGCAGTGGACTCCCATAATCCAGCAGCTCCTCCTCTAGCCGTCTCGGTGCTATCCCAAGTTACCTGGTGGAAAACCACAGAAATAAGGATTCACTCAGTAAGAATCTCCAGTCAGGTACAGTACGCAAGTCACATCATCTAGCATCCTAGCAGACAACAAGCCAAATAAACAAGCAGTCAATCTCATAACATGTCCAATAACAATATTCTCAAACCTCGAGAGTCTCTAACTCTCGGTTAAGGGATCTAGCTCAGATCACAGAATGAGCTATCAACATAACTCCAGAATCTCGAGAGTCTCTAACTCTCGGCTAAGGTGATCAGCTCATTATGTTAACATATGGGAGAGTACCCATGTGTCTGGCTCTAAACTGAACAGAAAGGTGTACTGATACATTAACTCGAGGAAGCTCTCCTCCCAGCCTTTAATTCACATATGCGCACACCGCATGCTGCTGCAAACTGGATAAATGTAAGCCTACACAAACTATGCTGATCAAGGTACTCATGCCTAAGACTCGGAACGGTGTCCACTGATCCACAACAGGTGGGAGGCCCTTGGCACCATACTATGGCAGCTTGAATCACACCAACGCCTGAAGCTAAGGTCATCCTAAGGTAGGCTTTCACCAAGGAAAGGACCTCGCTCTAGCAGGCCACAGACTAGGCTTTTGTCGGAGTGGTAGCTACTCCACGCCCGGCTGCCATGGGTGAGGAATCTATCCTCACAAACTCGACCAGTAGGGACACGTACGTTGGTCCACTCTCAGCCTCTTGATGATGACAACCTAACAGAAGCTAGCTAAGAAGATTGCACCCTAGAGCTAACAGAGTTCTAACAACAACATTGCACAATAAGTCAATCAGAGTACCAACAGTCACATAAATCATAACAGCCACTGCAAATAGAAATAGTGCAATACAGGGTACAACGATCTACATGCCAAGTTCTATCAGATAGGTCACAGCAGTCCTATCCACTAACACATGCTCAATCGGCAATAAACCTGCAAGCAAGAACCTATCCATTAACAGGAAATCATAAAGCGGTAACAAACAGACAAGAACCTATCCACTACACATGCTTGTGAAAACAGTAACACACAACCAGAACACCATTAATGAGTAGCGCAGGGTCCACACAACCAGGACAAGGAATCCTTACCTGAATAAATTGGACTTTCAAATAATAGCTATGCTCCTTGAGCTACAGAACTAACACGAATATTCAACCTAGACATAGTAATAGCAATCATAATAGTTAATAAATAAACAGACAAACATTAAATAGGTTATCCAATACAATAGAGATCGAGAAATAAGAGTTACCCAATACTGAACAGCATGGCAAGGCAGGGACACGGTTGGCAGGTCAGAGTGCAGGCTGGGCATGGCACAACACGTGCGTGCGGGCTGTGCGGCAGTAGCATGCGACACGGGCGTGGCAAAGCGGCAGCGAGCGTCTGGCTTTAGCACGGCTGGACGAGGATTGCTGCACAGACAGGACGACACAGGCGTGGCGAGCAGCAGCGATTGCCTGGGGCTGCGGCTAGACAGCTGAGGGCTGCGATTGCAGGGGCGTGGGCGTGCTGGTGTGCGGGGTAGTGAAGATAGACCGGGCATGCATGCGGCTAGGCTGTGCAGCTGTGCTTGGGCGGTCGGCACGGCCAGGCTGGCGGCTAGGGCTGCGATCTATAAAAAGCTGACCGGTGACGGGCTTGGCCGCTCTGGGGTGGTCGACGACGAAAAGGAAAAGAAGTGCAAGAGGAAATTGATGTGGAGGAAGAGACGACTCATTTTCTTCTGTTTTAATCGATCAAGATCCAAAAACCCTTTTCCTTTAATTCTTTTATTTAACTTTTAATTAAACTCCATTTTTAATTCCTTTTTAACCAAAACAAGCTTCCCTCTTTAAAATTGCAAAACTATCCACCGATGCCCTGCAAGTCATAAAAACAGCCCTGATCTAAAAAAAATGCAAGAACAACCCTAGAGCTCAATAAATTACTAAATCGGCCCTAGGGGTAAAATGACCAAAATTCCCCTCAAGGCTAGAACTGCCCTAACGGCCCAACGAAACAACTGAAACGAAAGAGAAACATACCTGGGAACTGGGATGTAAACCTGGGTCGTTACAATACTCCCTCATTTTATGTCTTTCATCCCCAAAAGTCCCTAAGACTGAAACAACTCTGGGTAGTGAGTCCTCATCTCATCTTCCAATTCCTAGGTTGCTTCTTCTTCTTTCTGACATCTCCACTCTACCTTAACCAAACTGATCTCGCGGGCTAAAATCTACACAGGCTCCTCCTCGAAGAAGCGGCTCAAAATCAATGATGTGAGACAGGTCTGCCACGTACTGACGTAACATCGACACGTGGAAAACATTATGCACTGCTGCCAAGGACGGGGGCAAAGCCAAACAGTAAACAACCGGACTAATCTGCTCAAGGATCTCAAAGGGGCCCATAAACCTAGGACTCAACTTCCCGCGCTTACCAAACCTCAAAATGCCACGCATCGGTGCCACTTTAAAAAACACATGCAAACCCACCTCAAACTCTAAGTCTCTATGTCGAACATCAGTATAGATTTTCTGTCTACTCTATGCCATCAACATACGGGCCCTGATCTTCTGAACTGTATCATTAGTCATCTGTAACAACTCGGGACCCAAAACCTGTCTGTCACCAACCTCTTCCTAGAACACTAGAGATCTGCAACGCTTGCTTTACAGGGCCTCAAATGGAGCCATCTGAATCGTTACCTGATAAATGTTATTGTAAGCAAACTCTATCAAGTATAGATACTGGTCCCAACTGCCCAGAAAATCTAACACGCAGTCTTGCAACATGTCCTCTAAAATCTGGTTCACCCTTTCTGTCTGGCCATCTGTCTGAGGATGAAACGCGGTACTGAAACTGCATTCAGTGCCCAAACCTTTCTAGAGTGCTCTCTAAAACGTGAAGTGAACCGAGAATACCGATCAGACACAATCTTTGCTGGCACCCCATGGTACCAAATGAACTGCGCCAAGAACAACTATGCCCACTACTCCACGGTATAAGCGATCCTACCGGGAATGAAGTGCACACTCTTGGTCAATCAATTAGCAGCAACCCAGATCTGAGTAAACCCTCTCAGTGTCCTCGGCAACCAAAAAATGTAGTCCATGGAGATCTCCTCCTACTGCCACAGAGGCACACTCAGTGGTTGTAACAAACTTGCGGGTTTCTATCTAGGAGCCTTCACTTGCTGACAAGTGAGACACCGGCTAACAAACTTTACAATTTCTCTCTTCATGTTGCTCCATCAGAAGGTCTGCTTAAGATCCTGATACATCTTGGCACCTCTTGGGTGCCAAGTAAATGGGGAACTATGAGCCCTGGTAAGCAACTCGGCTTTTAGTCCGACGTCTGCTGGCACACAATTGCGTCCTCTGAATCTCAAACCACCATCTGGTGCTATAACAAAATCAAAATCTCAATGTGCCTGAACCCTGGCAATCAATCTGCTCAACTCAGGATCACTCAGCTGGCCATCAATAATCCTCTGTCCGATTGAAGGCTGAATAGTCAGCTGGACTACCTTCGTGGTAACCACTCCCAACAACACTGCTATACCGACTCGCTCAAATTCTTTCCGCAATGGAAGTTGAGACCCAACAATGCTGCAGAATGCGACGTTTGTCTACTCAAGGTATCAGCCACAACATTGGCCTTACCCAGATGGTACAAGATCTCACAGTCATAATCCTTTAACAACTCAAGCCACCTCCTCTACCTCATGTTTAACTCCTTCATAGTGAAGAAGTACTTGAGACTCTGGTGGTCCGTGAACATCTGAATCCTTTCACCGTATAAGTAATGCCTCCAAATTTTCAGTGCAAAGACAACTGCTGCCAACTCCATATCGTGAGTCGAATAATTCTATTCATAAGGCTTTAGCTGACGAGAAGCATATGCAATCACTCTACCATGTTGCATCAAAACGCAACCCAAACCAAACTTGGAAGCATCACTGTAAACTATAAAACCACCTGTTCCTTCTAGAACTGACAACACTGGTGCAGATGTCAAACTGTACTTTAACAAAGTAAAACTCTCTTCTTAACTGGCATCCCAAACAAACTCAACACCTTTCCTTGTCAACCGAATAAGGGGTATGTTTTAGCGAAAAAGTCCTTGACGAAACGTCGATAATAGCCTACCAAACCCAGAAAGTTGCGTATCTCCGTGACGGTAGTAGGCCTAGACCAAGAACTCACAGCATCAATCTTAGCGGGATCCACTGCTATACCATCTCTAGAAACCATGTGACCAAGGAAGGCCATTTTCTCTAACCAGAAGTCACACTTGGAGAATTTTGCATGCAACTGATTCTCTCTCAACGCTGTTAACACTTGTCTCAGATGTGAAGTATGATCTTCCTTAGTCTTAGAACAAATCAAAATGTCATCTATGGACACGATAACGAAGGTGTCCAAGAATGCCTTGAACACCCTATCCATCATGTCCATAAATGCTGCTGGAGCATTGGTCAACCCGAAAGACATGACAACAAACTCATAATGACCATACCTCGACCTGAACGCCGTCTTGGGAATGTCTCCATCCCTGTAGTCTATGCAAAGGCGCATCGAACCATCCTTCTTTACAACAAAATTGGTGCTCCCCACGGGGACACACTCGGACGGATGAATCCTCTGTCTAACATCTCCTGAACCACTGGTACTTGATCAATAGTCAACTAAGGGCGACCTTTCTCAGACATCTTTGTCAAATAACCTCAAGCTCCTCGAGCCAACAAACGATGAGCTTTCAATGCAGAAATCAACGGCAGACACACTCTACTCTAGACACCGTGAAACTTGAAACTCTACTTCTTGGCGGCCTGAACACGACTTCTTTCTGGCGGCAATCAATCAGCACGTGGTTCTCCGCCAACCACTCCATACCAAAAATCACATCAAAATCGCTCATAGGCAAGACTATGAGGGTAGCTACTAGAAGCTCTCTGGATACCAAAATCTTGCTGTGTCTAACCTTCTCGCAAGCGAACAACCAACTGAAAACCAACAAAGTCACAACCAACAACTAAACACCCAAGGTTCCAACTCCAAACGTGCTGACTTCGCAACAAAACACAATAATAGTGGGCAAAACCCAAATCTACAAAGCATGTCAACGTCAACATATAAACCTCGAATTGCCATGACCACCAGGTGTGCCTTACATCAGAAACATCAACACCTATCTCCGCTTTTAGGTCGGTCTAGCATCTGCAGTGCTGAACTCTACTAGAATCTAAGAAGTCACAACGGTATCTGATCGCACTACTTAGAAAAATGGCACACTTGGCCACAATGAAAGCACACAAACTTGAAAGCTCTACCCATTCAATGAATGACACCTAACGCACCTTAGCTTTCTTTTATAGCAATCTGGCTACGCCAAACTAGATCACCTGTGCTACCTCAACAGGTGCAACAACTGGCACGACAAGTGCAACGTCTGGAAGGGTATGCTAAACTCTGGAAGGGTCATTTGAACCATCTGCACAGTAGTGCAAACTGGGCCTGATCCTAGGCCTATATCCAAGCTTGGTGCTAAACAAGCATTCCCCAACCACTTCACGAAGTGCTGCTAATAACAAAACTCTAGGTCCTACTACAAACAGGTCAACCAGGTCATAACCTCTAGTGACAGAAACGCCGACACTCGCACAAGAAACTCCAAGCTCATTAATCTGGTCTTTGGCATCTCGACTATCAGACATGCTCAAGATCTACTCCTGAATCTCTGTTCGATTCTCAGCGAACATCGCTCCAACCATATCTTTCATGGCTGCAGCAAACTGTGCTCTAGGAGTGGCACTCGGAGGCAGGACAGTCTTTACTCCTCTCGATAAACTAGCAACTGGGACCACGGTTAGCCTGAGAATCGGATTAGCTCTAGACGTCGTCTCGTCAACTACTAGCTCGGTGCCAACACCTCAGTTAGCAATGCCTGACGTCCCAATTCTATTGCGTGTGACCGAAATTACTCAAACCACACTAAGTTAGTCGACGCTCAGACCCTCACTACCAACAACCAGAAAACATGTAAGCTAGATGCAAGTACTGTAAGCAAAACCCTTAAACAATTAGCTTTTGACATACCTGACAGTTGTTAGAGTACTGATGATCATGGGGACAAACGACCTAACTTAGTAGGTAAGTCTACAGAATCTATGACTCTGAGCTTTGATACCAACTGTAAGAACCCGACTCTAAAATAGTCCTAAAAGTAGTTCTTACTCAACATGCATGAATTTTAAACTGTTCAATTCGACATTTAAAACAGTTAAAGGAACTCAAACATTTATGAAGAAAGTGACGATCTAGAAACATAAGTAAATTTGAAGCCTGTGGCCAGAGTTTATTAAAAATAGTTCTGAAACAAATCCTTAAAATAAGCCAACATGCTGAATCCATAAAATAAATGAAGGATGACAATGCAGCGGAATCTCATGATCCATCAACTCCTCCTCTAGCCGTCTCGGTGCTGTCCCAAGTTACTTGGTGGAAAATCACAGAAATAAGGGTGAGTACAAAGGCACTCAGTAAGAATCCCTAGCCGGGGTACAGTACGTAAGTGACATCATCTAGCATCCTAGCATACAACAAGCTAAATAAACAAGCAGGCAATCTTATAACATGTCCAACAACAATATTCTCAAACCTCGAGAGTCTCTAACTCTCGGCTAAGGGATCCAGCTCGGATCACAGAATGAGCTATCAACATAAGTCCAAAATCTCGAGAGTCTCTAACTCTTGGCTAAGGTGATCAGCTCACTATGCTGATCCTGGACACATGGGAGAGTACCCAAGTGTCTGACTCTAAATTGAACGAAAATGTGTACTGATACACTAGCCTGAGGGAGCTCTCTTTCTAGCCTCTAATGCACATACGCACACACCGCATGCTGCTGCAAACTGGATAAATGTAGGCCTACACAAACTATGCCGGTTTAGGTACGCATGCCTAAGACTCAGAACGGTGTCCACTGATCCACAGAAGATGGGAGGTCCTTGGTACCATACTGTGGCAGCCTGAAACACACTAACACCTAAAGCTACGGTCGTCCCAAGGTAGGCTTTCACCAAGGAAAGGACCTCGCTCTAGCAGGCCACAGACTAGGCTTATGCTAGAGTGGTAGCTACTCCATGCCCGGCTACCGGGAGTGAAGAATCTGTCCTCACAAACTCGACGGTGGGGACACGTACGTTGGTCCACTCTTAGCCTCTGGATGATGGCAACCTAACAGGAGCTAGCTAAGAAGATTACACCCTAGAGCTAATAGAGTTCTAACAACAGCATTGCAAAATAAGTCAATTAGAATACCAACAGTCACATAAATCATAACAACCACTGCAAATAGAAATAGTGCAATACAGGGTACAACGATCTACATGCCAAGTCCTATCAGACAGGTCACAATAGTCCTATCCACTAACACATGCTTATACAACAGAAAACCAACTAACAATAACCTATCCACTAGCACTTGCTCAATCGACAGTAAACCTGCAAGCAAAAACCTATCCACTAATAGGAAATCATAAAGCGGTAGCAAACAAACAAGAACCTATTCACTACACATGCTTGTGAAAACAGCAACACACAACCAGAACACCATCAATGACCAGCGTAGGGTCCACATAACCTCAACAAGGAATCCTTACCTGAATAAACGAGACAGAAAAATAGTAGCTATGCTCTTTGAGCTGCAGAACCAACACGACTATTCAACCTAGACATAGTAATAGCAATCACAATAATTAATAAATAGACAGATAAACATTAACTAGGTTATCCAACACAACAGGGATCGGGAAACAGGAGTTACCCAATACCGAACAGCAGGGCAAGGCAGAGACACGACTGGCGGGTCAGAGTGTGCGGCTAGGCACGACACAATGCGTGCGTGCGGGCTGTACAGCAGTAGCTTGCAGCACTAGCGTGGCAAAGCAGCTCGAGAAATCTACGTGTGAGTATTGCTACGGGGCTGTGCAGCAGCGAGCGTCTGGCTGCGGCCCGGCTGGGCGAGGACTACTGCGCAGACGGGATTACACGGGCGTGGCGAGCAGCAGTAATGGCGTGGGGCTGCGGCTAGGCGGCTGAGCGCTGCGATCATGGGGGGCGTGGGTGGTCGGCACTGCTAGGCTGGCGGCTAGGGCTACGATCGGCAAGGGACTGACCAGCGACGAGGTTGGCCGCTCAAGGGTGGTCAACGGTGATAAGGAGAAGAAAGGCAAGGGGAAATCAATGGGGAGGAAGGGGACGACTCGTTTTCTCTGGTTTTAATCGATCAAGATCCAAAAACCCTTGTCCTTTACTTTTATTTAACTTTTAATTAAACTTCCTTTTTAACCAAAACAAGCTTCCCTCTTTAAAATTGTAAACCTAACCCCAATGCCCTGCAAGTCACAAAAATAGCCCTGATCTTAGAAAAATGCAAGAACAACCCTAGAGCTTAATAAATTACTAAACTGGCCCTAGGAGTAAAATGACCAAAATACCCTTGAAGGCTAGAATTGCCCTAATGGCCCAACAAAACAATCGAAGCCGGAACCCCTTCTGGACATGTGTCGTAATCCTGTTAAACCCTTCCCTTTTGGCCGAGGCATATAACCTAGCCACATTTTACCTTCATTCTCCAAAGCAGCATTCTTCTTCCTCTCTTTTTCTCTCTTTACCGATCTCCTTAGCCAAGTTTCGAGAACCCGAGAACCCATCTCCCCATTGTTGAAGCCTTGTTCTGCCGAGATCCATCACCAAAACTCCATTGTCGCTCAGTCACCTTCGCCCAAGCACCAGGAACTCGAGATTGCAAGTCCTAGGTGATCTTTTCCTTGTCGATCTCCCAGTCGTCGATCAGCTCGCATGCCTCCGCTCAGCCGCTCGTCTACACACGCCATCGCCTGAGTTCCATCGCCTTCACAGCCTGCTCGCGATCCCGCGTTGCATCTCTGTTCGCTTCAGGTAAGTTTTGCCGAGCTCTTCTCGCTCTCTATTGGTTTTCCCGTGGCTTGATATCAAGATCTGTCGTCTTGTTCGTTTTTCAGTTGAGTTCGTGAACGCACAACGCTGAGACCTCGCCCGTCCACTCGTCCGAGTCGATCCACTGTGTAGCGTTCGCCTTCAGAGTTTCACCCCAGCGAGCCCTTCGTCCACACTGACTCGTGGTTCCTCGTCCGCCTCACCAAGCCTTGCATTTCGCCCAGCTGTCTGTCGCTTCGTCGCAAGCTTTGCCGAGAGTTCGCCTTCGCCGAGGCCTCGCTGTCGAGCCAATTCTTCTCAATTTTTGGGTAACTCCTTCTCGAGCCTTGTTGTGTTTAGTCGTTTCAGCTTCTGAGCTGTTAAATAGCAGTATTTAATTTGTGCTTGTTATTTGTTAGGTCTGTTGGTTCTGCAGCTTAAGGAGCATTTTATCTGTTGTGTATTTTTGCTTGTTTCCAGGTAAGGATTTCTTACCGGGGTTGTGTGGACCCTGCGAGACTTCTTTGATTGCATTCGTGTTTCTAGCTTTACTGTTACGAGCATGTTTAGTGGATAGGGACTTTTCTGATGATCTGTTTCTGCTAGCATGTTTACTTCTGCTTTCACATATTAGTGTCATGCTGGGTTTGTTCTTCTAGCATGCTTGATATTCCTGCTTTTAAGCTCGTAGTACCATGCTAGGGTTTATATGTTGTTGAGCATGTTTGATTGTTAAGAAACAGTGTG